>JAMPIV010005336.1:0-64976 GCA_024509875.1 Oreohelix idahoensis
TTGGTATAAATAGTGTTAGAAGATCGATAGACATGGAGGGCAAAACGAAAGTGTAGATGTTAAGGATATTTCGGAAATAGGCAGTGTGCAACTAATCACGGAATACCTAGATAAAGAAGGACCCAATTCGATAATAGGGATCATTAGCTTTACGCAGATAGCCATAGGTTCACTGGATGTGTTGTAGAGCCGAAGTTATTATGAATAGAAGACAGTGGAACATGAACCATGTTGTGCTTTCCCCCGTTTCGGCTGCTCCAGTGAATAGTCGGATAAAATACAGGATAAAATGGATATCCATAGTGATAGAGTTCATTCATATGAGTAAAATAAGCCTAAGATGGAGGACATCGGTGCAGAAATAAGGATCGCAGAATTATTTTGGATTTACTATCTTAGCACATCTTGTCTTGCCTACACGATTTTGGATGCATGCAAACGTACCTTGGTCCAGTTGTCACCTCGTACATCTGCAAGGCCATTATAAAAGAGGAGAGAACGCAGGACACAAACACACTCGCCGCCTAATTCAAACAACGGACACAGAGCACAAGCAGTTATATCAACTCCGTTGCCATCTGCAGAAGTGTGAGCAGACTGTGTAACCATTAAAAGCCTGTCTGTGATTGAGGATAAGCGAGATGTTAATTAAATATATATGTAAATATATTATCAATGTGTGTTAAAGAAATATTAGCATGTGTAGAATCATTGTGCTATTTCTGGAGGAAGACCCGAAGTGTGTAGGTTTAGTTCAATTGTGTAATAAATAAGTAGAACGAATGGATTGAGCAAGTTGGTTGTGGAAAGCGTTTTAAAGATATTATTGTTGCGTGATAAATTCTCGCAACATCGTTTTATTTCAATATCTGTTTTATAACGCAAGGGCAACAACTGCTTGGAATTTATAGTCACTTTTCTCGGTAAGCATTTGTCTTCTCGCGTTGGTATCGAATGCAGTTAAGTTTGAGCTGTGGTCGTTTTGCGCTGGACTGCGCATGACTTGTCTTGCTTCTTTGTCGATCGGTTTCCGCCCACCACTAGTGGGAGTGAGCGATTTGGAATGGCGAAAGAGATGCCTCGTTGAAGAGGGGATCTCCGCTATTTTTGTTCTGTCAGGGATGTGTAGTCCTCTTAATGGATATTTCGTTTATTCGAGATAATACCTCTAGTATTTCCCACATGTCGGGAGGCGTGATATTTCTGTGTATTTCATGAAAGCAAGGTAAATTGACTCTTTCATTAACTCTATTGATTTTGGGTCGTGAGCGATTTCGATTCATAGCCTGTCTGCGAAAGTCGTCGTCACGAGATGTTTTCCTAGCTCACATGTCGCTGCATTGTACTGCATCGGTTGATGCAGGTACCAAGGACCATTACTTGCTACTTTGTTAAATGAACTAGGTTTGGAAAACCTTTATTATCTAGAGGATATTTTTGAGGACATTATTTATACTTCGGCAGACGTGTCTGTCTTGCTGAAGTCAAACTAAGGAGAGTGAACTGATCTCATACATATGGTTATCTCCTGGCTGTTATAGAAAAGGATGGAGTTTTCCACCTGACTACATTTACAGCACTTTGAAATATAACATGCATCTGACTCATCATTGTAATGCTGTCTACCGTTTATTGCTGTATTGAATGTTGCTGTGATAATGACTGTTTGATGTGCCTACACATTTGCGTAACCATTTTGTCACTGTGGCGTCCACAATAAATAATGAAGAAAAACGTCAACGGCTGTTTCAAGACTCATTGACTTTATACGTCGTGAGTTTACTGACGTCCTATGTGGATTGCCCTGTTATTGTTGCATGAACATTGTTTTGACTGAACACATCTACACACTACACAAAACCAGACATGCGGATGCCATCCATCATCATATGGCATCACGCATAATTTGGTGGCCATAAGCTGGTTTGATTCTGGTACCAGCAAACACGGGGTCCCTTACCCACTTCATTTTCAACAAGAATTCATCAGCATCCTTCAAGAAATTAACATTCTTCAATACAGTCAACATCTTCAAAATTTTCAAAGTACTCGGCGTTGCCCGGTAAAAGTCAAATTTCAATTTTTTGACGGAAACAAGAATTTGACAGTACCCGGCGTTGTTACATGTTGCCGGATAACTCGGACTGCTGTTATCTTTTACGCAAGTCAAGCAAGTTGCTGCTGTCAAGGTTCCAGTGCTGTCGTTTTTTGAGAAGGTCAAGTGCCGGTTGAAACGGGTTGTTTTCTGAAGAAGGCCAAGTACCGATTTCCATCAACTTACTTTTGGATTAGAAGGTCAAGTGCCGAAACAACTCAACACACAGTATGTCAGAAGCTCTTGTACCATCGTGTTAGCAGTGGAAGCAGTTCAGATGTGCCATCATCGTTGGAGCTTCGCTCTTTAGGACGTTGATTGACATCCGTTTTTCTGCTGTTCTACGATTGGAAGCCTATAAGTTAAGTGGCCTGTTTGTATGTAAACTGTGCCCTTATACTTCTGCTGAGTCTTCTGTGTATCATCTCATTCTATATGTTTTATGTTTATATGTTATTTGTATATTTATATGTTTATATTTCAGCGGGTTCTCGGTTGGGTGGTGTCTCCGTTAGATTATGCCACGTCATAGAGGTCGTCTATTGTGAGCGTTTTCTGTAGGGTTTGCAAATTTCCAATACTGGAATTTGCTAAGCGACTTCTGTTGCTATTTATGTTAGCTGTGATGACATGTTTTAATATTGTTTTCGTTATTATTTCGCATTCTTTAGTTTTGTTTTGATTTGTTTGTGTTTGTTAGCCTACTCTTGTCTATAATTTAGTTTCATACAACATTTTTGTTTATACACTGTGGTGTCATGTATTTTGTTTAATTCTATCGCAGATATCGTCACATTTTTTGTGATATTTCATTAATTTCTGCTTTATTTTTAGTTGATTTCTGCGAAAGTTTTTGTATTGTTGCTGATCTTTGTTATTGTTTACATTGTTATTTTTTACATTGTTTGTATTGTTTACATTTTCAATGTTTACATTCTGCATGTGTTTACATAGTCATTGTTTACAGTTATAGTAATTAGTTAATGGGCTATGCTAATGCACTGTTACTACTACACTGATGATAAATGAATGATGAATAGTGTCGTGCACTATTGAATGAGAAGTGCACTTATGATCAAGAATTGATTGTTGATATTTCATATACAAGTTCTTTGATTGGAGACTTGTTTCCCACAGAGACTGGGATAATATAAGGTGATGTGAATATACAAGTGCTTAATTAAGACTTGTTACACTTAGGTTTGAAATAAATTAGTTAATTATTTCAGGTTTTGGACTCATATGTTAGACAACATGTCTACATTTGAGCACTTTATTGAGCAGGGTAAATTGCTTGGGAAGACTGGTGATAAGTTAGAAGAATTTGCAACTGCTCGATATGATAAAGCAATGGAAGCTGAACAAAAGAAACTGCAGATGCAGGTGGATGAAAAAAGATTCCAAATGGAAATGGAAAAACAAAAAAAAGGGAATCAGAAGCTGAGGAGAGAAAACTCCAGCTACAGCTAGAAGCTGAAAGACTTCAAAAAGAGGCTGAGAATAAAAGACTTGAAAAAGAGGCTGAGAATAAAAGACTTGAAAAAGAGGCTGAGAATAAAAGACTTGAAAAAGAGGCTGAAAATAAAAGACTTGAAAAAAGAAGCTGAAAATGAAAGACTTCAAAAAGAGGCTCAGGCTGAGGAAAGAAGATTACAGAGAGAGTCTGATGAGAGGAAAGAGAAAGCAAAAATGGAACATGAAGAAAAGGTCTTAGCTTTAGAGTTGGAAAAATTGAAATTGACAAGCATGAGTAATGGTAATGATTCAAACAAGGGTTCATCTTCTGGTAAGGCTAATAATGATACTTTTAAGATTAAGTTACCAACATTTAGTCCTTCCAGCGATGACATAATGTTCTATCTGGACAGATTTGAACAAGCATGTACAGCTCATAACATAGACAAAGCAAAATATGTTTATCAGTTATCAGGGATACTGACAGGTAAAGCTCTAAGTATATTAAATATGGTGGATGAACCTGACAAGAACAATTATGAGGTTGTCAGGGCCGCTTTGTTAAAGAAATATCAGCTTAACGAAGACGGCTATCGTCTACAATTTAAAAACATGTTACCTGAAAATGGAGTTGAATTCTCCGAGTTTATTGCAAGAATACGCATTACTTTCTCACGATGGGTTGAACTATCTAAGACGGAAAAAAACTTATGAAGGACTTATGGACTTAATACTTAGAGACAAAGTCATGTCGTCTGTCAATGAGTCTTTCCTTGCTTTCCTTCATGAACGTAAACCTAAAACAATAAAAGAAATGGAAGATTTCTGTTGCCAATACGTAACTGCGCACCCACACATAACCATGGGTAACTCTAAGGTGAAAGAAGGTTTACCAGTTGCTTCGGCAGCTCCGTATGGTCAAAACTTTGCTCGTAGATCCCAACAAAATTTTGATAGAAAGAGTAGCGGTAATTTCTGTCAAAATCATGGAAATCAATTTCATGGTGATTCTTCTTCGAAGAATTGGAGACAACCTGATAGTACTCGTTACTATCACCCTAATAATTATAAGCATTTCAAAAGAGGATATGGTAATAGAGGTTATTCCTGCCGAAGACCTCAGAACCAAACAAATAGATGTTCGCATCAATGTGAACATGATAGTAATCGTGGAAACTGGAATTCGAACCAGTATAACAATTACAATAGAGACAATAATAACTGCAGAGATAATAATAACTCTGATAACTTCAGAGGTAATAATAGTCGGGGTAGATCTCAACACAAAAAAAAGAGATATCAGCAGGCTAATGCTGTACAACAGGAAACTGAGGCAGCCTGTAATCATGTTGTTGATAGTAAAAACTTTGACGCTGTCACTAGTTCTGCTTTTGACTTTGAGAGAGCAAACAAATGCCCCCAATGCAGTACTTTATTCGAACCGGGTACCATAACTACTTTGAGTTGTGGTCACCCACTTCCCGCTCTTCCTGCTGCTGTTGCGCATGACGGGAGGGGTTCTTTAATTCTACATAAGGGTCTTGTTAATGATACTCCGGTCTCACTACTTTTCGATTCCGGATGCACCACTATTGGTGTTAGACAATCGCTTGTAGATCCATCTTGTGCTACAGGAAGGGTTATTAAATGTGTCACATTTGGCGGCACTCTAGAAAAATATCCTACTGCTGTAATTCGCATTGCCACTCCTTTCTTTACTGGAGATGTGCATGCTTGTCTCTTACCTAATCCTATTGCGGACCTTATTATTGGTCGTATTCACGGAGTTAGGGAGTGTACCCCACAGCAGATTGCTGCTTGGGAAGATAATAACATGCAAGCTACAAATGCAGTAGTTACAAGAGCACAAGCTCTACAAACACCCGAAACTTCACTGAATAGTGATAATGAAGTTGATAGCCAAGATAGTCACTTAGTAATCACTCGTGACTCTTTCATAAAATTGCAAGAAGAAGATTCTTCTTTAAAAAAATTCTTCGTTCTTGCGAAGAAAGGTGATCCGAATCAGGATACAAATAGAAAATCTTGGATTGCAATGAGAAACGGCGTACTTGTACGTATGGTACAAGATTCGGCTACGTCGGCACATTCGCAAATTCTTGTTCCCAAGAGCATGAGAGTCCAAATATTGCAACATGCTCATGACTCGCAATGTGCTGGACATATGGGTTTTGCCCGTACGAAGTCGAGAGTCCTTGCGGCTTTCTTTTGGCCTTTTGTCAATAAGGACATTCGTATTTACTGCCGATCATGCAAGGTATGTCAGGAGGTCAAATCTAGAGGACCACGACATGCTGCGCCTATCCAGGCTGCTGACATTCCTATTCGGCCGTTTCAGAAAATGGCCATAGATATTATTGGCCCTTTTAAGGTCAAGTCGGCCAGAGGACATCAGTTTATCCTTACATGTGTCGATATGTGCACACGTTGGCCAGAGGCTATTCCTCTTAAGAGCATATCTACTACAGATATCGCAGATGCTCTTTGGTTGATATTTTCTCGCTTGGGGTTCCCCAGAGAAATATTGTCAGGCCATGGCACTCAACTCATATCTGACACTATGTCACAGGTAATGTCTACCTTACATATTGAACGATCTCTCAGTAGTATCTACCATCCTATGTCTAATGGGTTAGTTGAGCGTCTGAATAGAACGCTCAAGACTTTGCTTGGTAAGATAACTGAAGACCATCCTCAAGATTGGGACAGGGTTTTACCCGCGGCTCTCTTTGCCTATAGAGAAGTCCCTAATGAACACACAGGATTTTCTCCCTTCGAACTTGTCTTTGGCGCGCGTCCACGCGGCCCTATGTCTTTATCTCATCACTGCCGATGATATTAGCGATGAAACTCAATCCTCATATGAGTATGTCATTGCTCTTAGACAAAAGATCATTGAGGCATGTAAGCTAGCAACTGCTTCATCAGAAATTGCTAAAGAGAAGGCAAGGCAGTTTGCTAACAAGAATAGATGTCTACGACAACTTTGTCCAGGTGACAAAGCATTCGTCCTACTCCCCAGTAGGGAAAATAGACTTCTTATTGCATGGAAAGGTCCGTATGCAATAGTCTCTCGGATTTCCGATGTTGACTATGTGGTCGATATTGATGGAAGGCATAAAACTTTCCACATAAACATGCTTTCGGAATTTCACGAACGTCCGGACTATTTGCTGCCTATTTTCCAGGCAACGGATGATGCTCCTGCACCTCACGGTCATTATTCATCCCTGTCTGTCATTCAGGATGAGGAAGCTACCTTCTCTGATGTCAACCTTCCCCTTCCAGTGGTTCCATTACATTCCACGGAATCTTGGAAAAACGTTTCTGTTTCTCCTAATCTTTCTGGTGACGAACATCGACGAGACTTGTCGATGTTACAAACATTTCAGGATGTTCTCACTGACATTCCTGGACACACAGATGTCATAGAACATGACATAATTCTTACCGACAATAATCCAATTAGGGTTAGGCCGTATCCTATTCCTATACACTTTCCGTCGCAAGTGGAAAAGGAATTGGATGAAATGATTCAATTAAATATAATTGAACCATCGACTTCACCATATTCTTCTTCCATGGTTATTGTCCGGAAGAAGGATAAGAACATACGAATTTGCGTTGATTATCGCAAATTGAATCAGGTCACAAAGTTCGACGCTGAACCGATGCCTTTGTTAGAAGATCTACTGATTAGACTTTCTAATTCTAGATTCTTCACTAAACTTGACTTGTCTAAAGGTTATTGGCAAGTGCCTTTAGCAGAGCATGCCAAACCTCTTACTGCTTTTTCTACACCTAGGGGTCTATTTCAATGGAATGTTATGCCTTTTGGTCTCATGAACGCCCCTGCCATGATGCGTCGAATTCTGTCACATCGTTCGGATGTCATCGCATACTTAGATGACATCTGTCTCTTCAGTGATACCTGGGAAGATCACTATTTAGGGTTATATGACTTACTGTCCACTCTACGTGAGAATAATTTGACAGCAAAACCTTCTAAAGCTTTTGTTGGTTTTGGTGAAATCTCTTTCATGGACAAAACTGTAACAAGTGAAATACTGAACTATTGTGCCAGAACTTGAACGAATTGAGTTATTCATGACTAACTATGTCTCTTGTGATTTACCACAGCTTGTCTGAACTGTCTCATTACCTCCTGTCTGGCTAAGGAGACAATGAGCGATACTACGTAGGTTGTATATATTGTTTCAGGTTATATCCTGCCCTGAGTGTCATACACAATCTCTAGTGACCAAGTCAGCAATTAGATGCTCAAGTTTGTCAGAGCTTTTGCCAGTATTAACTGTGTCATCTTGACGAGTGGAGGACCCGCAGTGGTGGGGTTCTATCCAATCATACTGCTATACGAGTCCTAGGAAGGACGTTGTTTCAGATAAGTAGCTCAGTGTTGGGCTACTATTCAATTTCCAAACAACACCAAATTAACCCACCTACGAATAGACTATATAATGATGAAAACCTGTGGTGTATATAAAAGACATCTGACAGTCATATGAATCACAAAGTAACATTTAGATTCATCTATCCATGAAAGCACAAAAATAGAAACAGATTCCATCAGGAAGCAAGAAAACAGTGAAATTGAACTATATTATTTTAAGAAATTAACTGTAAATGTGTTTTATATATATATTTGAAAGTGACCCATAATTTTATTTTGTATTCAGTTGAATTTTATTTGAAAAATTAACAAAGAACAAAGAAGAAAAGATCTTGTACATAAATAAATTCTAAATTGTACCCAGAGTCTTTAGTGAATTATTTAAATTTGGTTTAAAGTTCTTGTGTAGTTAATTCTACCACGACAAGCATGGGAAACAAAGAGCCAAGTATCCAGACCCCCATGACGACCCAGAGTCCGCTGGGAGGACAACATTAGACAATCTTTGAAGGACCGAGGACTAGAATGGAACCAGGCTAGGAGGAAGACAGCCGATAGGATAGTCTGGCGCTCTCTCTTCCAAACCTCTACACCTCACGGTAGAAGGGGAACGACTAAGTAAGTAAGTAAGTAAGTAAGTGTAGTTAATTACCCCTAGCAGAGTCATTGTCTAAGGTTAGTCTGGGGAGGGGCGCCATAGGTATCTAAGATAGTACATTACCATCTTATCTAGGAACCTATACAGCTTGACTATACCTTTGATGTCGATACACCATTACTCTTTTCAGAGAATGGGGTATTTCTTGTAAGACCAGTCTCTTATCTGGCACTATCCTGGTATCATCTGATACATCTATTTGTCCAGGATAATATCACCATCATTATATCTTTCCTCTCGCTACTACTACTGCTTCTACTACTACTATTACTACTACTACTACTACTACTACTACTACTACTACTACTACTACTACTACTACTACTACTACTACTACTACTACTACTACTACTACTACTACTACTACTACTACTACTACTACTACTACTACTACTACTACTACTACTACTAATGCTACTACTACTACTTCTACTACTACTACTACTACTACTGTTACTACTACTACTACTACTGTATCTTTACTACTACTACAATTGTTACTACTACTACTACTACTACTACTACTACTACTACTACTACTACTACTACTACTACTACTACTACTACTACTACTACTACTACTACTACTACTACTACTACTACTACTACTACGCCGTTACAAAGTAAGTAGCGTAAATCACCTATTCGTAGATTCCACTTCTCCAATAGGACTTCAACTCGCGGTTTCTGCGGAGGCCTATCTGTGCCACTGACCACCACTTTACGACAACAACAACTACCACTACTGTCACGGCTGGTTTTGCAGCTGATACAAGCATTGCAGCTTCTGCTACTATATCTAACAGTGATACCACTACTACTATTACTACTACCACTGACACTACCACAACTGCTAAAACAACAATTATTACTAATTCCGCTAATACTACTGCTGCTGCTGAAAAAAAAGGCAATTACTTCTAATGTGCTACTGATACTACCACAACTACTACTACTGCTACTCCCCAACAACAACTACAACTTTACTACTACTACTACTACTACTACTACTACTACTACTACTACTACTACTACTACTACTACTACTACTACTACTACTACTACTACTACTACTTAAGAACAACTATTACTTTACTACTACTTGACAACAATTATTACTTTACTACTACTACTACTACTACTACTACTACTACTACTACTACTACTACTACTACTACTACTACTACTACTACTACTACTACTACTACTACTACTACTTCTTAACAGCAACTATTACTTTACTACTACTACTACTACTACTTAAGAACAACTATTACTTTACTACTACTTAACAACAATTATTACTTTACTACTACTACTACTACTACTACTACTACTACTACTACTACTACTACTACTACTACTACTACTACTACTACTACTACTACTACTACTACTTAACAACAACTATTACTTTGCTACTACGATCACTTAACAATAACTATTACTTTACTACTACTACTTAACAACAACTATTAATTTACTACTACTACTACTACTACTACTACTACTACTACTACTACTACTACTACTACTACTACTACTACTACTACTACTACTACTTAACAACAACTATTAATTTACTACTACTACTACTACTACTACTACTACTACTACTACTACTACTACTACTACTACTACTACTACTACTACTACTACTACTACTACTACTACTACTACTACTACTTAACAACAACTATTACTTTACTACTACTACTGCTACTACTACCACTACTACTACTAGTACTACTACTACTACTACTACAACACAGCCATTACTTTACCACTAATACTACTTAACAACAACTATTACTTTACTACTACTACTACTACTACTACTACTACTACTACTACTACTACTACTACTACTACTACTACTACTACTACTACTACTACTACTACTACTACTACTGCTACTACCACTACTACTACTACTACTACTACTACTACTACTACTACTACTACTACTACTACTACTACTACTACTACTACTACTACTGCTACTACTACCACTACTACTACTACTACTACTACTACTACTGCTACTACCACTACCACTACTACTACTACTACCACTACTACTACTACTACTACCACTACTACTACTACTACTACTACTACTACTACTACTACTACTACTACTACTACTACTACTACTACTACTACTACTACTACTACTACTACTACTACTACTACTACTACTACTACTACTACTACTACTACCACTACCACTACTACTACTACTACTACTACTACTACTACTACTACTACTACTACTACTACTACCACTACTACTACTACTACTACTACTACTACTACTACTACTACTACTACTACTACTACTACTACTACTACTACTACTACTACTACTACTACTACTACTACTACTACTACTACTACTACTACTACCACCACTACTACTACTACTACTACTACCACCACTACTACTACTACTACTACTACTACTACTACCACTACTACTACTACTACTACTACTACTACTACTACTACTACTACTACTACTACTACTACTACCACTACTACTACTACTACTACTACCACTACTACTACTACTACTACCACTACTACCACTACTACTACTACTACTACTACTACTACTACTACTACTACTACTACTACTACTACTACTACTACTACTACTACTACTACTACTACTACTACTACTACTACTACTACTACTACTACTACTACTACTACTACTACCACCACTACTACTACTACTACTACTACTACTACTACTACTACTACTACTACTACTACTACTACCACTACCACTACTACTACTACTACTACTACTACTACTACTACTACTACTACTACCACTACCACTACTACTACAACTAGTACTCAGGTCGTAGATAATGCCCTTCTCATCAAAGCGCGCTATTAGCTGCACGTACTTCTTACTAGTACAAAGGGCAGATAAATAGTTAACGTTACGACAAGGTGTTCTTTATCAGGGGCGGACACATTCAATAGGAGAGAAAATTGAGTGTCAGCAAAGTTTAACGCATACAATTTTTATTACCCAACACATTCAACAAGTTGTGTAATCTATTTATTTCGATTGTGTCTTCTTCGTACACTTTCAGAAGTCAAATTTAATACGTTTTAAAAATGCGGTGGTCAGTCGATGGTTGTTGGTTATCTCCATAGCGTTTGTCCAGGAGTTGTCCTGGCGACGGCCATATGTGATTTCTCTGTACTTCATGGGGAACGGTGTGCTAAGGCGTATAGCGTCCGCCGCAAATTCTAAAGGTGCCGGGTTAAATTCCCAGTAGAGGAAATATATTTTATGGATGGAAATTTTTGTCAGAACCAGTGGTCCTAATGATGTCGTACTCTCCTTGTTCTCCTGGATAGTAGTGAGATCGGATGCCTTGCCTTCTCGGATAAGGGCGAAAAAAATAGAAGGTCCCGTGTGCAAGTTGCGCACGTTAAAATCCCACGGCAGTTGGAAATCGTAAAGAGTAGGCCATAAAGTCGCTGCAAAATTTAAAATTTAGCAATCTATCCACCATAAAAATATTTATAGAATGTGTGATTCGTATATATATACACATTGAGATTCTCGCTGGTACTACGGAGTTCGTATACTGTGCTGAGATCCTCCTTGTGTGATCTAAGGGAGAAGATCGGAGCACTGATGGAGTTGTCTATGTGCAATGAAGGTAGTCCTTAAAACCAAACCAAACCATTCTGTACTTCATAGGTTGGGAACTTTTGCACCAGATGATCAGCTGTCAGAATATGAATAAAAAATCAATCCATTTCAATAATATATAAATGAGTAACAGAGGCGGAGAAAGCAAGTACGCCCAATAGGAAGCTGGATTCTTTCAGTCATAACCTTTGAGCTCCATGTGAATCATAGGCGTCCCAAAAATGTGAACGCCAAGCCTAACTGTCACATACTGTTCTATGTCATCTTTATCCTTTTCACTTCTATGTCTAGTTCTCTTCTCCATGCTGTGTTGTTGACTCGGACTCGAATCGGACTTAGGTCACCACAGCGACTGGATTCGAGACGAATGAGATTTAGACATTAGCGACTCGACTCGACTCAAGACAGGCCTATTTTGATGAAACCACTCGCCGTCCTCATTCATAATGCACTCTTTATTAATTATTTAAAAAAATGCTCTTGTGTTAAGCGATATCACCCAAACATTACAAGAAGTCTATTAAGCAAACATATTTTACTTCATATTTATCAGACATAATTGGATTAGGCTGCTCTGTGTGTGTATGTGTGTGTGTGTGTGTGTGTGTGTGGGGGGGGGGTGTATGCGTGAGACGATAATATTTCTAAAATGTAATACTGAAAAATAACTTTAGTCGAATAAAAAGTCAGTAAATTGTCGTGGAATATTCTAATCCACATATATAAATTATCAAGTAAATATAAAGCCTAATAAATACATATAATAAATAAAGGAAGAAGAATGGTAAAGAACAGTGCTGTCACAATGACAGTACTCGAAATCCCCCTTGTTTTCTGCTTCGTCTGCAAATTGTAACGCTTTCACGTTGATAGTAAAAGCTTACTGTATTATACCCGCTTTCTTCAATGAAACGGGTGCTGTATTTCTTGGAAAAACATTGAGAGGCACCCTGCGTAATGACCTAAATTAATCCTAACATTAATTATACTGCGTTACCAAAACGAACGAACAGATGGACTAAAGGATAAAGAGAGAGGGAGGGCTGAAAATCAGGAACGCATGCAACACGCGTCGCGCGATACACAATTACTACTATCACGCGTGTTAGGCTACAAGCACTAACTTTTTCGGACGGACAGTGATAAATTCACTACCCTTCCCAGAGTTAGGTTTTAAAATCATAAAAAAACGCTTATTAGGAAAGATAACATTATATGGGTTTACGTTTGAAAACATTACAGTACCCAGACAGCACATCTTCGAAACAGGAGGTAGAAGGAATTGCATATTTTGAACGCAGCCACGTAGCTCTTTTAAATTTGGATATTTGGGTTCCTTAGGGCTTGCTGACAAAGAATATGTAAAACGTTACGCAAATAGTCCAGGAATTAATAAATTATAATCAAAATAAAATAGTGGGGATGCCTGACAGCATGGAATCATTTCTGCTCATAAAATTTTTTTATAACGTGTTTGAAAAAAATCTTACGTTACAGAATTAGCCTACCATGTAAACTCCAAATTGATTGGAGCGCAACAAATGAAAGACTAACCACGATTGGTCGGGCTATAAATACTATCTTTCGTTGTTAGGGGAGACGTGAAAAGGTAACATTTTTTCAAACACTTGTCGAAACGTGGCCTCATTGGCTAGACTCGCTGATATACTCACTTAGGAGCGTTAGTTCGAGACCACTAGTGCAAATAATCTTGATAAAGCAACAGTGCGTTGAAGCCAGCTCATATTTGTGTTAAATAAAAGCCTGGAACATAAGCAGATGGGAATTTTTGCCAGTAATTGTGCCAGAATTCATTGCTAATCAACGTATCTGTGTTTATTTCCATGAAATTGTGGTAAGCTTGAACCATTCAGTATCTTTTAATGAAAATTGAATGTAAATTGTTAATTTATGCCTGTATATATATGTGTAGTTCAGTGGCAAACAGGAGATAAAGCCTATAATGCTCCAGCCTGAACAGAGGGTGTCGGAGGGAAGTAAAACGGCATGGAATGGCCAAATAGTACACTGACACCTGGATGATTGATTAGACAGAAATAATGCTGGAAGTGCAGAGGCGTGGTAACCATTAAGGAGGTAAATACTGGTATAAAGTATTTCAGATGAAGCTGACAGTTGGCCTAACGCTCTGAACTCAATGTTTGTGTTGTATTGTGCTCAGTGTAGAACTAGAGTATCAATTAGTTATGAAGTAGAAGGTACATCCTTCTTGTTTACAGGGACCGTGGTCTTGATGGTACTGAGCAGCACCTGGTCAGAGCTTTGCTGAATCCAGAGTCGGACAGCATACTCCTTGGTCTTTTTAGCTATCAGTGAGGTGTCTCCAGAGCCCAGAGGAGAATTCGAGCAGAGGAGTCCTTTCCTGCCGCCATCACGCAAGATATGCTGATTTGGCCAGCTGAGCTCAACATTATGTCCCCTCATCTTGAAATGACTTTATAAAAATAACATTCAGAGGGGAATTTAATTGTCTTAATATCAGGAACTGAGAACATCTCCAATACTAGTCCCAAAAGACAAACTATTGAAGTCATGATGACAAATACCAACAGAGCTTGAACAAAACAAAACCAGTATTACCTCATATTACCACTACACAACTGACACACATAGGATATTTTAATAATATATGTCACTACAATATTCATATTGATAAAGTCTGTACATATACTTGTAATTAAAATTGATTGTGATTCCTGGTTCCTTTGTATTTGAATCAGGACACATATACCTTTATGATAACCATGAATACATATTGTTATTTGAAAAGTTATCAGTGACTCCTTAAGATATTCTCATAGAGTGTTATATGTATGTGAGTGTCACAGTGTTGTCAAGAGTAGTGGATTAAATTAAATTGTTTATCTGTCTGTTGTTGTGACTTACACTTCATCATACACATACCCTAGACACATAACGTAGTCATCACACTATTCCAGAATAATTCTGACTGAGATATATATAGATATGTGGTAGCAAGTAAGGTTATCTATAATACACTACTCTTAATAGATATAGATACCTTCACAGCTGATCTCAGTCAGTACACTAAGTCCCCTATAAATATTTATAACATCCCACTTCACCACATATATTGGGGTCTCGCTCTTGGGATTTTGAATCTTTCCCTATTAAAAATATTGGGGGTAATTCACTTCAGGGAATATAAGAATTAAAAGGTATCCTTGGGTGGAATTAAATAAGGTTGAGCTCACGGTGCCTGTGTTGTCCATTAGATATATTTAGAGATTAAATTGTTGGTTAGACATTGTAGAAATTTACCTGATAGACAATGGCGGACCTGGCCAAGTTTCGATCTGCTGCTGTACAGACTGCAAAAGAGTTAGGATTAGATGGGCAAGTAATGGTTGCCTATGTCACTACGGAATGTGATAAATTTATTGAACGCGAAGAAAGAAGATTAGAAAAAGAGGCCGAAAGAAAGTTAGAGGCTGAGACTAAGAGGTTGCAAGCTGAGGCTGAGACTAAGAGGTTGCAGATTGAGGCTGAGGCTAAGAAATTGGAAGCAGAAGAAAGAAGATTGACTGCAGAAAGAGAAGACAAGAAATTAGCTGCAGAAAGGGAAGAGAGGAAATTAGCTGCAGAAAGGGAAGCAGAAGATAAAAGATTACAAAGGGAACATGAGTTACGACTAAGGGAGTTTGAGTTTCAGGGCCATGCTCCTGAAAATGGTGCCAGTCCCTTTGCCACTGCTAGCCAAGGAGCCTCAACCTCAGCTATGAATTTTCATTTAGATCATTTTGTTGAGAAAGACGATGATATTGAGAGCTACCTAAATAGGTATGAACTATTAGCTACCACGTATGGGTTAGAGAGAGAAAGGTGGAGCTTAAAGTTATCTCAGGGACTTCGTGGGGCAGCTTATGAAGTTTTTGCAAAAAATGAGCAGAGGTGATCAGGAAAATTATGACATGCTAAAGCAGGCTCTTTTGTTAAGGTATGAAAAGAATGCAGAATTTTATAGGAAAAAATTTAGGAATGCTAAACTACTGTCAGGTGAAACCTATCACCAGTTCTCTGCACGAATAGAGACATACTTGGAGAAATGGACTTCTCTGGGGAAAACCCAAGATCTTAAGGAAATGGTCCTTATAGAGCAATTAAGAGAGTCCATGGCTCCAGACCTGAGAAAGTTTCTCATGGAACAAGGTGCAGAGAGGCTGGATGAGTTGCTAAATGTTGCTGAAAGGTATCAAGCAGCTCAAGCAGAGGTAACAGGTAATAAAAAGAAACAAGTGGATAACTTTAGGGCACCACAGAACTTTAATAAATTTGATCCTAGGGATCAAAATAAAGGTAAGCACCAATTTGATAGGCCACGGTATGAAAATAAAAATAAATTCCCACAATTCGATGAAAGGAAATATGATGAAAGAAAATCTTTCAACCAAGGAAAAAGGTGGTGTAAGAATTGTCAGATGGACAATCATGACACTGACCGTTGCAGAAGGAAACCTGTGTATATGGCAACCCTTCAGGTCAGGTCGACCGCAAGACAGGAGGAGGATATTATGTTAGATACCACTCCAGAAGAGATGAGGAAGGCACAGGCTGGGGATAAAACACTCAAGCCTTGTTTCAGAAAATTGTCAACTTGTCATACAACTCCAGGCAAGGGAGATTTTTACATGAAAAACAAGTTGATGTATAGGAAGACTGGAGCTAGATCCAAAGGTCAGGGACAACTGGTACTTCCTAAAAGATATAGGGCAGACTTAATAAGGAGCCTACATGTGAAACCAGATGGGGACCATGAGAAGATAGGTACCATCATTCAAAAGGTGGCTCACAATTATTATTGGCCCAAAGCAAGATGGGACATTGAGAATTTTGTAGAAAGGTGTAGCATAGCCCATGAGGGAACACCCACAAGTGGGAACATTGATCAGGACCTGGACACGCCCCGGGGCAAAATTAGACCTGATAATAAAAAGAAATATAGATTTGATAAAGTGGACAAAATGGAATGGGAAGCCCCTTTTCACGGACAAGCTTCACTTAACTGTTTTACAATGGCCACTATGCGGAGAGTGCAAAAGGATGTCTTACCCCAGGATAAGCCGACAATCAATCAATCGGACTTAAACAAACTGGAGGAAGAGGATGTAGAGAGGAAATCTCTCATCAAGAATTTTAAGTGGGGAGACAGCCCCAAGAGAAAAATTGGTAGCGGTCGTTTTGTGAATGATAATTCTGGGAGGAAAAATCATCACTATAAAGCTTCGAGTGGAAGAGACCATACCGGTGCATGGACAAATAGGTCCACACAATTAAAGGTCCATATGTAGCTATGTTAAGAACGTGGACTGATGAAAAGGCAGAGGAAAACATTACATCTTCATACCAATATGTGAATGAGCTGACCACTCGGTTAAAAACTGGCTGGAAACTTGCCAATGAAAATTTGAAACAAGCCAGGAAGAAACATGCTGCCTATTATAACAGGAAGGCGAAGGACAGAAATTTGGCTGTGGGAGAGAAAGTACTGCTTCTTTTGCCTGGGAGTCAGAATAAGTTACAAATTGGATGGCAGGGTCCATATACAGTTTTAGAGAAGGTGTCTAGAACAAATTATAAGATAGATAAGAAGGGGAAAGAAAAAATCTATCATGTGAATCTCCTGAAGAAATATTTGGAAAGAGAACATCAGGAAGAGACACACTTGTTGACCTTGTCCATCGCCATGGAGATGAAAAAGGAACCACTTTCATCATTTGAATATCCATTACACCCCTGGGAGACAGCAGCACAGGTGAAAATCAGTACACATTTAACGAAAACTCAGAAAGAGAGAGTGCAACAGGTTCTAAATAATCATGCAGAGGTGTTAACAGACCGACCAGGGCATACAAACCTATTGGAATATGATATGAAACTAATAGACTCCACACCTGTCTGTATGAAACCATATTCGATTCCGTTTGCTAAGGAGAAAGCTTTGAAGGAAGAGATAGACTATCTGTTGAAGGAAGGAATTATTTCGCACAGTGAATCTTCGTATAGTTCCGGTGTTGTACTCTTAAGGAAGCCCTCTGGAGAACATAGACTCTGTATAGATTACAGGAGACTGAATGCTATTACAGAAGGACAGGTGGATCCATTGCCGGATACAAATCAGCTGTTTGCCAGACTAAATAAAGCTAAATATTTCTCAAAAGTGGATCTGAGTAAAGGATACTATCAGATTCCAGTAAAGCCTGAGGTTAGACCATACCTAGCTTTTAGTACCTCAGAAGGACACTATGAGTTTAATAGATTGCCATTTGGATTGAAGAATGCGCCTAGTGTCTTCTCTAGAATGATGAGAAAATTATTGGATCCTCGAATAATCCCTGTATAACAAATTTTATGGATGATATCCTTATAGCAACAGAAACATTTGAGGAACACATTGACTCTCTGAACATGCTGTTTGATCGACTTAGGGAGGCAAATTTAACAGCCCGACCAACCAAATGTTGCGTTGGATGTAAAGAATTGGAATTTTTTGGGACACACAGTTTATCAGGGAAACATGACCCCTGACCCAAAGAATTTAGAGAAACTACAGAAAGCCCCGAGACCACAAACCAAGAAGGACGTGAGATCCTTTGTCTCATTATGTGGTTTCTACCAGAAGTATATCAAAAACTTTAATTCCATATGTGCACCGTTAACTGAATTGACACGTAAAGGACATCCAGATCGCATTACATGGACACCACAATGTGAAATGACTTACCAAGAATTGAAGGAAAAGCTCACAAGTAAACCCATTTTGAAATTACCTGACTTAAGTCAAGAATTCATAGTAAGGACGGATGCAAGTAATATTGGGTTAGGTGCAACTCTACTACAGAAATCAGATGCATTGGATGGGGAATTAAGCCCAGTGGCATATGCTAGCAGAAAGTTGAATAAAGCTGAAATCAACTACTCAACTAGCGAAAAAGAATGTCTTGCAGTAATATGGGCGATAAAGAAATTCAATATTTATCTATATGGGAAGGCATTTAAGTTGCAAACAGACCACAAACCTTTATCGTTTCTAGCACAGGCTAGGCATGAGAACTCCAGGCTACTCCGATGGTCTTTACTTTTGGCTCCATATAATTTTAGCATTGAGTATATATCTGGAAAAACCAATTTGGGAGCGGATTTTTTAAGCCGCCATCCGTGTGATGAGAATCACCGTAAACCCCAGAAATAATAATAAATTTCTCTATGTGTATATAGAATAAAGGACTGCCATATAATGTCTGTTTTAAGAGGGGAGATGTCGTGGAATATTCTAATCCACATATATAAATTATCAAGTAAATATAAAGCCTAATAAATACATATAATAAATAAAGGAAGAAGAATGGTAAAGAACAGTGCTGTCACAATGACAGTACTCGAAATCCCCCTTGTTTTCTGCTTCGTCTGCAAATTGTAACGCTTTCACGTTGATAGTAAAAGCTTACTGTATTATACCCGCTTTCTTCAATGAAACGTGTGCTGTATTTCTTGGAAAAACATTGAGAGGCACCCTGCGTAATGACCTAAATTAATCCTAACATTAATTATACTGCGTTACCAAAACGAACGAACAGGTGGACTAAAGGATAAAGAGAGAGGGAGGGCTGAAAATCAGGAACGCATGCAACACGCGTCGCGCGATACACAATTACTACTATCACGCGTGTTAGGCTACAAGCACTAACTTTTTCGGACGGACAGTGATAAATTCACTACCCTTCCCAGAGTTAGGTTTTAAAATCATAAAAAAACGCTTATTAGGAAAGATAACATTATATGGGTTTACGTTTGAAAACATTACAGTACCCAGACAGCACATCTTCGAAACAGGAGGTAGAAGGAATTGCATATTTTGAACGCAGCCACGTAGCTCTTTTAAATTTGGATATTTGGGTTCCTTAGGGCTTGCTGACAAAGAATATGTAAAACGTTACGCAAATAGTCCAGGAATTAATAAATTATAACCAAAATAAAATAGTGGGGATGCCTGACAGCATGGAATCATTTCTGCTCATAAAATTTTTTATAACGTGTTTGAAAAAAAATCTTACGTTACAGAATTAGCCTACCATGTAAACTCCAAATTGATTGGAGCGCAACAAATGAAAGACTAACCACGATTGGTCGGGCTATAAATACTATCTTTCGTTGTTAGGGGAGACGTGAAAAGGTAACATTTTTTCAAACACTTGTCGAAACGTGGCCTCATTGGCTAGACTCGCTGATATACTCACTTAGGAGCGTTAGTTCGAGACCACTAGTGCAAATAATCTTGATAAAGCAACAGTGCGTTGAAGCCAGCTCATATTTGTGTTAAATAAAAGCCTGGAACATAAGCAGATGGGAATTTGTGCCAGTAATTGTGCCAGAATTCATTGCTAATCAACGTATCTGTGTTTATTTCCATGAAATTGTGGTAAGCTTGAACCATTCAGTATCTTTTAATGAAAATTGAATGTAAATTGTTAATTTATGCCTGTATATATATGTGTAGTTCAGTGGCAAACAGGAGATAAAGCCTATAATGCTCCAGCCTGAACAGAGGGTGTCGGAGGGAAGTAAAACGGCATGGAATGGCCAAATAGTACACTGACACCTGGATGATTGATTAGACAGAAATAATGCTGGAAGTGCAGAGGCGTGGTAACCATTAAGGAGGTAAATACTGGTATAAAGTATTTCAGATGAAGCTGACAGTTGGCCTAACGCTCTGAACTCAATGTCTCAATGTTTGTGTTGTATTGTGCTCAGTGTAGAACTAGAGTATCAATTAGTTATGAAGTAGAAGGTACATCCTTCTTGTTTTCAGGGACCGTGGTCTTGATGGTACTGAGCAGCACCTGGTCAGAGCTTTGCTGAATCCAGAGTCGGACAGCATACTCCTTGGTCTTTTTAGCTATCAGTGAGGTGTCTCCAGAGCCCAGAGGAGAATTCGAGCAGAGGAGTCCTTTCCTGCCGCCATCACGCAAGATAAGCTGATTTGGCCAGCTGAGCTCAACATTATGTCCCCTCATCTTGAAATGACTTTATAAAAATAACATTCAGTGGGGAATTTAATTGTCTTAATATCAGGAACTGAGAACATCTCCAATACTAGTCCCAAAAGACAAACTATTGAAGTCATGATGACAAATACCAACAGAGCTTGAACAAAACAAAACCAGTATTACCTCATATTACCACTACACAACTGACACACATAGGATATTTTAATAATATATGTCACTACAATATTCATATTGATAAAGTCTGTACATATACTTGTAATTAAAATTGATTGTGATTCCTGGTTCCTTTGTATTTGAATCAGGACACATATACCTTTATGATAACCATGAATACATATTGTTATTTGAAAAGTTATCAGTGACTCCTTAAGATATTCTCATAGAGTGTTATATGTGTGTGAGTGTCACAGTGTTGTCAAGAGTAGTGGATTAAATTAAATTGTTTATCTGTCTGTTGTTGTGACTTACACTTCATCATACACATACCCTAGACACATAACGTAGTCATCACACTATTCCAGAATAATTCTGACTGAGATATATAGATATGTGGTAGCAAGTAAGGTTATCTATAATACACTACTCTTAATAGATATAGATACCTTCACAGCTGATCTCAGTCAGTACACTAAGTCCCCTATAAATATTTATAACATCCCACTTCACCACATAAATAAAATAGTAAAAGTACTGAAATATAAATTAATATATTTCATTATTATTTGTAGTGATCGATGTGATTGTTCGATAAAGCGCGTTTGTGGCTATAAACAGTGTTAGATCTCAATTGAGGCTCGACTCCAGACTCGACTTCCAACTCGACTTGAAGCCAGTGCTAGTGACTTGCGACTCGACTTGCAACTTGTACTAAGAGACTTGAGACTCTTTGGGAAAGACTTGACGACAACTCTGTCTCCTTGTGTCTTTGGCCTCTCTAATCATGGTGACTCCTCAACAAGTACTTCCTTGTAAAGCTAACAACTAATTTTCGTAAGGATAAATGACACTGTCATTAGTGAAATCCCAAGAACACAAGGTATGATCCCAATAAATAAATTACGTTTTATTACTGCTTCATTCAGATAGCTACAGACTTTCATAAATGGGTGTTTGCGTCGAATAGAAGGATTGAAATGGTATGACAAAGTCACAAATGTGGAACTGATGACAAGAACCAGACAAGTGCCAGTGGAACAAGAGTTGAGAAGAAGACGCTGGTGATGGATAGGACATACATTGAGGAAATCTGGTGATAGCATTACAAGGGAGTCCTTGTTCTGGAATTCACAGGGAAAGA
This sequence comes from Oreohelix idahoensis, assembly GCA_024509875.1. Classification (NCBI taxonomy): domain Eukaryota; kingdom Metazoa; phylum Mollusca; class Gastropoda; order Stylommatophora; family Oreohelicidae; genus Oreohelix; species Oreohelix idahoensis. Next base: position 22,673 of record JAMPIV010005336.1, read on the forward strand.
GAGGCGGAGGTAGACCAAAAAACAAACAAAAAAACAACACACATGGAGAAGAGAACTAGATGCAGAAGTGAAAAGGATGAGGAAAAACCTGGATAGAACTTGAGCGGATGGCACGTGACAGGAGAACTTGCTAGGTGTTTGTTGAAGGCCTTTGCTCCCGGGGGGAAAGGGGGGGGGGCGCTAAACGGTGTTAATTGACTGCTTGATTCCATCTCAACTTAAGCTAGTTTTGAGAAAAACGCGTTCAACGTTTATGGGTTAGCGGTCGCCCACATATGACGTTACGCAATTTTTGCTATTCCCCCCCCCCCCCCTTTTTCTGTCACATTTCGTCACAAAATTTCAGACCCCTTCCCCCTCTCTTTTTTGTATGACGTCACAAACCTCTTTTTTTTTAATTAAAAGAAATTGTGTTTAATTAATCCCATTTTACAAACATCTTTCCTTTTAAGTGTCGCCTCCCAATACGAGACATGGTCTAACCCTTGCTCTCCAGAGCTATTACTTTCGCATTTCCCCCCACCCCCCCCCCCCCCAAAAAAAAAAAAAAAAAAAAATAAGTAAAAAATGTTAACGTTCACATCAGCCCTAATACTTGCAACTTTTTAAAACTTCTGTGTATCTTTGATCTCGTCGGGCTGTTGTCGGGATGATTTTAACTTGCTGTCACAGAACGGTTTGTGCTTGTAATTTTGTGCTCTCTCACACCTTCAGTTCCTCCGGCAGTAGCATCTCTTTTCTTCATTTTCCTCACCGATCATCTTATTATTTGGCATATTTCGCGCACTACATTCTTTCTGTGACCACCCCAGACTGTTTTCGTTACACCAGGTGACTCGTGATTATTCCACGTTTATTGAACCGGTCAGCGAGCGATATTCTTATCATGAAAAGCCGGCTCGCCAGCTGTTGATACATGTGACGAAATGGACGACCTCTTCACGATCTTTGTTTCACTCAGGCAGTATCGGTGCATTTGTGGTACTGATTTTTATTATTTGTTCTCAATTGTCGCACTTTTCTTTCTTTCTTTCTTTTTCCCTCGTTATTTTTCTGCTAAGTAGCAGATATTTGATTTTATCAAATCATTCCACACTCCTCTCTGTGATGTGACCTGTTTGTTACCCGGTCATCCTAGCTTGCGGTGAGCAACTGAGATAAGATAGCCGCCGGCGTGTTTAGATTGAACCGCTGATAAGACGACTCGTTTGGTAACCCAGCTGGGCAAACACGGAGTTTTTGCGTACTCATACGACAGATAATGAGATTACTGTCTGTGTGAAACATGTGGGCAGACTTCCGGGCCGACTTGTTATGGCAACATTACTTTCTAATAAAGTAATAAGTATTACAGCTTACCCATGTTGTCATGTGTGTCTACCGATCTGCTTGTGAGAGTGTATGCACGGCATCGGATGTCCATGTATGGTAATACGTGACCTTTGCAAGCACGCACCTTATTTCACGTGAGACTATTTTGAAAATATCACACCATATCTGCATGATTTGAAATGATTGGATCTTTCTTATTAGTTTCATAACAACAATGCGTGGGAAGAAAGGAATATAGTCTGCCTTTTTCGCAGTTTTATTTCACTGTGAATTTCACGCTCGCCAAGACAGCATCAGACCTCCCAGAGTGAAGACTAGATTCATAATACCTTTTTTTAACCGGACGTTTTATTGGAGAACCAAATAAGACTTACAAAGCACAGGACATCTCTACATTTTAATATGGAACACCGGGACTAGGAAACTGAAAAAAACACACGGAGTCAGAGAGGGAATCTATTGTCAAATTAAAGACACCCCAGACGCATAAAGAGACCGACTCGTCTCTTTTATTCATCTGAGCAACAAGTCTATAGCCAGGATTGGCGTAAGTTGTAATTTACATTTCATATTATATTACTAACATGTGAACTTATATATATATATAAGTTTTAAAAAGTTACATATACATATAGATATAGATATAGATATATAGATATATAGATATATAGATATATATATACATAGTTCTGTAGTTTGTGCACAGTTTCAGGTTGCCCTTTTTTGGCAAGGGTATGTAAATTGATCTTTTCCATTCCTTGGGCCAAATTCCGCTTTGCCAGATCTTGCAGCATAATGCTTGGTATATACGAGCGCTGCCTTCTCCTCCTGTCTGTATCATTTCAGCTGTTATTTCATCACAACCAGGAGATTTTCCACTTTTTAAGTGTTTGATAGCGTTCCGGACTTCCTCTATGGTAGGTTCTGGTTCACGTTCCGCTTCATTCATGACGTTGTTATCTGCCGCTTTGTTTATTTCCGTATACATTTCTTGACAGTACTCCGTCCATCTGTTCAGAATATCTTTACGTTCTGTTAGAGTGTCGCCTTTCTTGTCGTTTATTGCTCGAGGTGATGATTTAAAGTTGCTGTTCTTCAATGTTCTTACTTCAGAAAACATATTCTTACTCAATCCCTGTTCGCGCATTTCCTCTATTTTCCTGCAGGTGTCGTTTATGTATTGTGCCGTCATCACGATTACCTGTACTGACGCTGCCAACGATCTCTTCCCCAGTTAAATATGATCTGCCTGGCCTGGGGGCCTCACCACCAGATCTTTGTGTAGTATTCAGATTAGCCATTATGGATTTCTTGGCATTGTACATCCAGTAGTTTGCCATTGCTTTCTGGATGGTTCTGGCCGCTTACCATTACAGTCCATGGTGCGCCCTCAGCCCGATACCAGGCCTTTCCAACTCCTGCCCTAGAAGCCGTTGTCAAAATATTATTGATCATCCGCCCGTTCGGCCAGCAGTTGTGTGTACTGTTTAAGGGGGACCTCCCTTTTTCAATTTACTCATGTAGTTCTGCCGGCCAGTCAAAGCCGTTGCCCGGGGGGTGGCGCTGTCGTACACAAGCAGACTCGAGGAGCCATACATGAGCTGAACTGGAGTGGGGGAACCAAATAGGATCCAGGCCATCCTCAAAAAGAGGAAGTGACTGCCTCTCACCGTGAGGTACTATCCCTTACACACTCCAGCCCTACCCTATATATATATATATATATATATATATATATATATATATATATATATATATATATATATATATATATATATATATCATCATCATCATCATCATCATCAGTTGCCATCTCCACAACGAAGGTTGGCTGTAATGGATCTCCAACGTCTTCTGTCTCTTGTCTTGGTGGTACACTCTGATAGACTCGTTCCCGTCCATCTCTTGATGTTATCTTCCCACTTATAGCGCTGTCTTCCCCTTGCACGTTTGCCTTCAACTCTCCCTTCTGTTATGGTCTTCTGCAAGGTGTTATGCCTTTTTATGTAGCCAAAGTATTTTAGCTGCCGAACTTTGACCTCTCTCATTAGTTCTCTTTTCATACCTAGATTTTCTAGGACCTCCTTATTTGTTTTCATCTCTTTCCATGAGATACGCCCCATTCTTCTATATATCCACATTTCAAGAGCCTCAATTCTTTCTTCCAAATGCTTATTCATCGTCCATGTTTCTGCACCATACAGAAATGCAGAATATATATAACACTTTATGATTCTCAGTTTTAATTTATGAGATAACTGTTTGGATGTCAGTATATGTTTCATGTTGTTGAATGTAGCTTTGGCCATTCCTATTCTCTTCTTGATTTCTGTTTCACATCTGCCATCTTCTGTTATTATATGACCAAGATATACGTAGCTCTTGACTTGTTCCATGATTTTCCCATTTACGCTTATCTTTAATGTGGGTTTATCGTCTGTTTTGCTAATTATCATAGTTTTTGTTTTCTCAATATTAATGTCGAGTCCATATTCATGACTTATACTGTTCACTGGCTTCACTAGTTCTTGTAACTCCTGTTCGCTTTCAGCTAACAACACGGTATCATCTGCATATCTAAGGTTGTTTATTGATCTTCCACTGATGTTCAGTCCTGGTATTTCCTGTATCTGTTTGAAATTTTTTTCGGTGTATAAATTAAATAGGCAGGGGGACAGCACACAACCTTGTCTGACACCTCTTTTTATGTCTATGTATGGTGAATAATTCCTTCCCGATCTTACTGTGGCAGTTTGCTCCCAATAAAGGTTACTGAGTATTCTTATATCTTTTCCATCAATACCTATGTCTTTGAGGCATTCAATTATTTTCTTATGATGGATTCTGTCAAAAGCCTTCTTATAGTCAATGAAGCACATATACATACTTTTTTGGACCCTGTATATTTTTCTGCTAATCTTCTTAGGCAAAATATTGCCTCTCTTGTTCCACTGTTCCGTCTAAAACCAAACTGTTCTTCTTGGATTTCGCTTATATTTCTTGTATACATATACATATACATACACATACACACACACACACACACACACACATATATATATATATATATATATATATATATATATATATATATTACCATGTGAATTTTAATATGTGAAACTCGCTATTGGATGTCAAAGTCATTTGAGGCTGGCAACCTCAGCGTATAGAATGATGATTCATGAACCACCACTGCACGGGCTGGTGATTGCTTTATTGATAGTTTCGTAAAGAGAACTAAAAGCATAAAATAGTTCCAGGGTCCCTGAGCAGGAAGGGAAAGATGAAAGAAATGATGTACATTCTAAGTATAATACTTACATTTTCAAAGCAGTGTAAGTATCTCTATAAACATAGTCACTTTAAAATCAATGTACGTTTTCAAGCTTAAACCAGTGTAAATGTCTATGTGAAAATATTCATTTTAAAGTAATGGAAGTTTCAAACTTTTCAATCAGTGTAAAACATAAATGAAAACATATTCAATTTATATTGTGAACACTTTTCAATCAGTGGAGATGTATATGTAAACAGACTCTATCTGTATTATTAACCTTTTCATTTAAATATATATAACTATGAAAGCTATTCTATTTAAATTTAAAGAAAGTTTATTCCTAGGGATTAAATTTAATTCTCATGGAAGGTAAAGTCTGAGTAACTGGGTTGGTGGTATGGGAAGATAGGAACCCATAACTATGGGGTGGAAAACGCCATACTCAGAAGAGCGTTTCGTTCTATTCTTTACCATAGTTATTGGTGGTACCAGCAGAAAGTTCTTTCTCTGGAACAAGAAGGGAACCGTGGCCTAAGCTTTAAGACGAAGGACGCACGTGGTAGACTCTCCTTTACGTTTCTGGGAAACGAGCTACCCCCGACAACCTTGATCAGAGACGAGCGATCAGAGTGAAAAGAACCAACCCATAAAAAGGAGCAGAACCGTCATTGGCAGCTGTTCAAATAAATGCTGCCACTTGAACTTCTTGTAATATCTCACATCCCCTAAAGACTGTGAGGATAACATTTCTTGATCCATAACTATTAAAATTATTTTCCAACTGTTAAAACCTAAAGTGATTATTAAATTTTGTTATGTGTAATGTTACAAATTTAACTTCGATTTATACATTTAAAGTTACTGCACGTTTGCCTCAGTCAAATTACTACACACAGTCTAAACATAGCTATACTAGAATAATAGAATTCCACTGAGTAAATCCGGGGTGGGGGCTTAAACGAGCTGAACTTAAGAAGAGCTTAAATCCTTCACAAAAGCGTCGGCAGAATTACAGAGTTAACATACTGAGTTAAAGCAGCATTGTTATCGCTTATTCTGAATATCTTGTGAATGCTCCCTTTGTAATAGAAGTGCCATCACCCTTCTATCTACAACTCTGCCAAGAGTAATCATGTGCGAAGATAGATACCTTTGAAGCCCATATTAGATACTTTTGAGTTTTGGCCACTGGAGGATCACTACTGCAAAGCAGGGGAGGCAATACCGTCACAATACAGACGGCAAACGTGAAGAGAGATAGCGACCTCGACGTAACTCATTTCCGGAGCCAGCGACAATCAGGCAATTAATACCTTGGTTGCGGTCTGTATGTCTGAGGAAACCATATGGTTTGTCTGAGCGGCCGGGGATCCTTTTGTTTTACTGCCTGGAGAACGCACGATCACAGACGATAATGAGGTACCGCTTCACGGGATAATCCCTGTGACAAGATTGCCCCAGATAATCTGTCTTGCGAGTCAATATTTGAAGGTAGTATCTGGACATTAAACAGGTTCCCATATTTGTTGTGAGTTGGCGGAAATATTACCGCATGATCTGAAAGAGGTCACGCGTTGGAATATTAAATGTAATATTTTAAACACGCGGGGGAGATTATGAATTTAAACACCCCTACCCACACGGTGCAAAAGAGCTTACGATTGGATTGAAGTGAGAGCGGGAATAAACATTGAATTTCATTGGACATTTCGGCGGAAGTACCATCTGTGTTTTGAACTGAGAATGAGAGATATAATCTAGCAAACTCAGAGACACATAACACAGACAGCTTCGCAACTGCAAACGAGCAACTCCCAAAAGCCAGAAAGAGAAGGGTCGGACCTAGAATTCCATACTTATAAGTGACAGATCGAAGTTTTTGGGAAACTTAAAACCTTAAAAAGTAAGCCCGCCTTTATAAATACAAACTCCGAAAAACTTAAGGGACCAGGACTTTAAATATTAGGACTGGATACCGAAGGAATTGGATCACCTGTCATAAGAGAAACTTTCCGAGACCAGGTTTTTCGCAGATTCACCCGTCATAAAAGGGATTCAAAATTTTCAGACCAAGTGATTCGAGAGCATATAACCTAAATTGCTCGTGTCCCTTCTAAACTGTGCGAGGAGATTGTGTTTAACTCAATTGGGTTCGTGAAACGAAGCTAGTCAAGAGTGAAACGCAGAGAATCAACACAAACCGTCTAAATTGGACAAGTTGTGTAGAGAAGAGCCCTCACCACCGAAGAACTGACGAAAAAACGGCTGCAGGACCCCCTTATATCAGTTAAGTGCTTATAAAAAGGCACCAGCAACCGGACATAATTTTCTGAACTATATCCTCACCCTAAATCTCCGTGAAGAGAAAATTTGATTCCAATATAAAATTCACCAGCATTTCCTTTATTTTAAACTGTTAATACTAATTGATTATTAAATTTGTTACCTGTTGTTTTAAAACTAAACAATAGTTGTTTATTCAGTTATTACATGTATGAATATATATATATATATATATATATATATATATATATATATATATATATATATATATATATATATATATATATATATATATATATATATATATATACATTAAAAAACGCACCACCTGTATAATCCGCACAAGTCTCTGAAGGAAATTCAGGGGAATCAAGTCCCATTCACGTGTAAGAGCAGTTTCGAGCTGTTGCAGATTAGCTGGAGAACCTTGCCTGTAGACTCTGCGTCCAGGCTCGTCCTACAGATGTTCTATAGGGGACATGTCTGGTGATAGGGCAGGCCAATCAATCGTCACAATGTTCTGCTGCTGTAGATATTGCTGCGTAATGCATGCGGTGTGCGCACGTGCGTTATCCTGCTGGAGAAGCTGCAAGTCTGGATAATTCTTGAACGCAGGAGCATCCAATGCATCCAGAACCTCATCTCGATATGTCACAGCATTAACATTTCCACGGAAAACGTGAAGTGGCAAGCGATGGTGAAAACTGAATCCTCCCCAACTGTGAATACTGCAACCTCCAAATCGGTTGTGCTGACGAACACAGCAATCTGCAAAGCGCTCTCCACACCGTCGCCAAATCCGCATACGTCCATCAGCAAAGGATATGTTGAATCTGCTCTCGTCTGTGAATAGGACAGCATTCCACTGCAGTCTAGTCCATCTGACATGTTGCTCTGCCCATTGCAGGCGCTGCTGACGATGTCTGTGAGTCAAGTTTGGCCCAACATAAGGTCGTCTTGCAGTAAGGCCTGTATCTCTGAGTCTTCGTATGACTGTCATTCGAGAGACTTACCCACGTCTACCCACTATTGCTCTTGCTGTTTGACTTGCCGGGAGAGAACGATTCCTTAGGTGACTCAGCACAATATGACGATCTTGCGCAGGGGTAGTAACTCGTGGTTGGCCACTCCGAAGTCTATCCCCGGCACTGCCAGTGGTTCCGTAACGTTCATTGAGACGTACAAAAGTGCTGTGGTGGCAATTCATCCTTCTGGCTATGGCCCGCGAGCTCATTCCGGTCTCCAACATACCAATGGCTCGTTGGCGGTCGTTTTCAGATAGTCGTGGCATTTTAAGCACATGTACTGGGTGTTTTGTCTCACCGGCCTTTTTATACCGAGTATACTGCCACAACGCGTACACATTTTCAGGGTCATAGCTGTTGGGAATCGTGTTGCACGTGTAACTTTCATTGTTTTCATGTAGTCTGTACACAAACCCGTAGGTTGTATCATGCACTTTCCATTCCAGCAGCCATTCGCTCTTTACCGCATGACAAACACGGGGAAAATCCATTCCCACACTTTTTTTTCCCCAGCTTCTCGGCATCAGTATATATAATAGTGGTGCGTTTTTAATGTGCCTCAGTAAGTATATATATATATATATATATATATATATATATATATATATATATATATATATATATATATATATATATATATATTTTTTTTTTTTTTTTCTTATCCAGCGGCACTTGGGCGTTCAGCCCTTCTTACACCAGCGCGGCTCCCATATATATATATATATATATATATATATATATATATATATATATATATATATATATATATATATATATATATATATATATACATGAAGGTGTGGAACAGACAGACACCTTCATATACCTAGGATGCATAGTAAAACCAGACGGCGGAGCAAGCAAAGACATCAACAACAGAATGAACAAAGCAAGAACAGTCTTTTTTAGTCTAAACAACATCTGGAAGTCCTCTCAGTACAGCACAAGCACAAAATTAAGATTATATCAGAGCTGTATGTTTTCTGTGCTTCTCTATGGTGCGGAATGCTGGAGAGTTACAGAAAAGGAAATGTCGAAATTGTCCTCTTTTCACACATGCCTAAGAAAAATTCACCGAATCTTTTGACCGAATACCATCACCAACCAAGATCTGCTTACTCGGAGCAAGCAAGAGGACAAGCACACCATCATAGCTGGCAGACGCTGGAGCTGGGTTGGCCATGTCCTCAGAAGAGACCCCGATGCCATCACAAGAACAGCTATGCTATGGACCTGTTGTGTTGGTTTTTGTTTGAATGTGTTGACGATGGTAGGTGAAACTGCCAGTTCATGCCAATAACGCGAATTCTAAAATGAACTTCAAGTATGTCAATAGAACTTTGATCAACTGAAGTATTCAGCAAAGGCTTGTCTTTAAAGTTCAATGTATTTATTCACGGATACAAACACGATATGAAATAGTAGACGAAACGTTTGATGCATGGACGATCAATAAGAAAATAGGATGGTGAAAACCTGGCGTTATGTTCCTAATGGCAATATACGTCTTTCCAGTCAGTTCCATTATCAATATTCTTCCTCGCTAAACTAAAGTTCATACAATTAATCTGTCTTTATGATAGTTTCTAAGGCATCGGCCGTTGACCTTCTACAAGGACATCGGGCTTAATATACATTTTTATAATACTTGATAAGGCATCCAAAATATACTGTCTTGCTCAATAAACTTCTTCCATAGACTGCTCAGACAGTTGATTAAACATTAGATCCACACGTTTCTACATCAAGATAAAATACATGTTAGCGACTATCCTTGGCTAACCTCTCCAATACGTGCTTTGACCGAGATGTCGGCACTTCGTAATACAATTTTGCAATATATTAAATAATATTTCCTCTCGTAGGATTACCACTACGTTTACAAGTGAAGCTATCAGCTCATCTGATCCATTCTTGAAATCCTGCCACGAGGACTCCAGCTAGATGCCAGTAATGAGTGGAGACATCACTTAAAATCATCAATAAGATTATTTATCAACACATGGGTGCAAGACTTACATATACATCTTGACATTGGCTTCTGATAAGAAAACCAGTTGTCCTCCATAGAAATAATTCCCATTCATCAGGGACACAATACAATATACTACGGACGATCAGTCCGGCTTGACCCTTCAACATCACTCTCCTCACTGGATTAAAAACTTTCCCGGTCAGTGGCTATCATCACGCAGTGAAGGATTATACCATCACCTCATTTTTCACCCCTATGTCGAACTGCGTCAGTGCCATCCCATAGACTCGTTTCTTTATAATAAAACACAAGAACTCTTAGAACTTCAAGTCCGGCGATAAGCGGGAATATTTGCTCTCAGTGAATCCTCGCATTATCTGGGGCGGGACATAGAAGGACTAGACAGTTGTCATACGTCAAGAGTTAATTATTGTGTTTATCATTCTAAGGGATTGTCTGATGCTGCAACTCGGTAAGTGTGTGGTGTATATGAGTGTGGATCCGCACAGAGTGTATGAATGACAGGAAATTAATTCTTTTGTGTAACCATTTTGGTTAACTTGCTTACCTGGTAATATATATCTTTTCTGTATACCCTACATTGTTCCTTTAAGTGGGATAGTTGATAATTTGTTAACTATGTTTAAAACCCCCTCCTTTTCATTTTGCTTAGTAAAGGGAAGAACAATTGGGAAGAACAGGATTTCTTTCTACCACCTATACCTAATTTTGTAACACCTCTTTCCAGAGTAATTAACTTTACTGTTAGGTTAACTTACCTACGTTCCTGATAACTATCTATCTTGAGACTGGGTTTATCTTTGTCTAATACAAGCGGGAAGGGCTTAGTCGATACCAATCTTCTTCACCCCCTCCCTACCTTGATATTTGCATTTTTTTCTGTACTTATGACAAATTTATGTAACACTTGATATTTTTTTTTGTGATTTGATCTTTACGGTAAATAAACATCATAAACTTATATCGGACTGTGTTGGAATACCCAAAAGCCCAAACATTCCCTATTTGTTTAATATAGCTGTATCCACGTCGTCTGAGTGCTTGAAGCAACAAATCGGTGTGAGCGCAGACGTGTGTCTGGAAAACTGGCATATAATTGTTTGACCAGGAGAGTGGAAGAGAAGATTGAGAGAAACGATTTGTCGTAAATACGTCTGTCTTTACTCTCCTCCAGCACTCTGTGGAGTATCATATTTAATCTATACATTTCTATCACTGAGTTTTTCATCATCATTCTACACTCTAAACCGGACCACTATTTCTAAGACTCTTTTCTCTCAAAATAAATTTACGACAATATTTGGCTGGCTCGCCGGAATAATTTTGAGATACACTTGATGCACACATATTTGTGGGCTGGTTCTGGGATCTTGAGCTACATTTGAGGCAATCGCATAGCCGGGTTAAAGATATTTTGAGTCTGATTTAGTCTGGGTCTAACTAGGTAGAGTGTGAATGATCTGTCTTTGTGAATTAGGGAAATAAATAAATAATTATACCCCTAGACAAACGTCCTTTAAGTATTTGGGTTGTCCACACATCATATTTACAGGTTGTTTTCTCTCCACAGCAGTAGAAAGTACAGATAAACATTTGCTATTAATTATCCTCTGGCGGAGATAATTCAATTTTTTCTTTGTAAGAGTTGCTGAGATTGCGTGATTGTTTTACAGTCACTTCTTACTAGTTCTCTAGGCATACTTCATCTTATTCTTTAACAATGGCAGAGAGGATAAAGATGAGGTCCATCTTGAGGCTGGAAGCAAAAGAGGCAGGATTAGATGCAGAAGCTGCAAACGCGTTTATCAACCAGGAATTGGAAATATATGACGCGGAGCAACAGAGAGCCGAAGCTGAGAGGAAAGAAGTGGCAGAACGTCTTTTGGAACAGAAGGAAATTGAAGCAGAGATGGAAACTCGCAGAGAGAGAGAGAGAGAGAGAGAGAGAGACAAGGAAAGACAACATGAACTGGCGCTTAAGGCTCTAGAGAGTCGGGGCGCCTCTACTTCGACTAACGGAGAGCCGTCTTCGCCCCAGTCTCAATCAATGGACCTCTCCAGTACTCAATCTGCCCAATTAACTGCTATGTCGTTTTCTTTAGAATCTTTTCCTAGCCCTAACGAAAAAATTGACAGCTACCTAGAAAAATTCGAGAGACTCGCGAATCTTTATGGGTTAGAGAGTACCCGCTGGGCGCTCAAACTTTCAACGTCACTGAAAGGCAATGCTTATGACGTGTACACAAAGCTGGGACCGAATCAACATGATTACGACATGTTGAAGAAGGCCTTACTACAGCAGTTTGAGATGACTGCCCGAAAGTTTCTGCAGTTGTTCAGAAACAGCCGAAAAGAGAGCACGGAAACATTTCCCCAGTTCTCTTCACATCTCACGGGTTATCTGACAAAGTGCATTGAATTATCTGACCTACCTCTTTCATATGAGGGACTCCTCGAACTTGTTCTTGTGGAGCAGATAAAATCCACTTTGTCGAATGAAACACGTAGATTTTTGGCGGAACAGGGGGCAGTCAGGCTTGAAGACATACTCAATAAAGCCGAACGCTATAGCAATGCAATGGCCGAACTTCCCAGCACTAAACGTAAACCCACAGATGAGCCATCTCGAAAACAGAATCTAGAGCAGTCATCCTATTCTTCCAATTCCTCTCAACATTTTAACCAACGAGATAATAATACACAGAAACCTCCCCAGGAAAAATCGAAATTCTACAAAACCCGATTACCCCCCCCCCCCCCAAACAACAATTCTGATCAACCCAACAAGCCTACGTGGCAGCGCGGCCACCAAGGTCAAGGAAAAGGGAAGACCCCTACACCAGGAACGTCTGATCAGGGCAAACAAACCGGTGCAAACCGCATTGGATGTTTGCATACAGCCTCGAAAGGTAGAGTCAATGTCAGTGATTCTCAACCTGAGGGGGACCGACCCTCAACTCGAGGAACTGTAATTTTGAACGGTACCTCTACTACTTGTCTTTTTGACACTGGATTAAGTTTTGATTGTATTGTCGCTAGGCACCTAGTCAAACCCGGTCAGGAGACAGAGGAAACCGTCAAACTTAGTGGAGTTTTCAGGAGTGATGCACCCAGGACGCTTCCTATCGCATTGGTAGAAATACACTCTGATTTTGTCAGAGGGGTTATTAAAGCGGCCATTATGGATGATCCTATCTACCCAGTTATCTTGGGATGTAGATATGTGTTCATTGGGAGACCTAAGGAGCCGATTGTGGCAGCGGTAACCACAAGAGGGCAAGCCAAGAAGGAGAGGGAGCCTGCACCAAACTTGTTGCCGAATGAACTGAAGGAGGCGCAACAAAAGGACCCTACTCTGGCGCCCTGCTTTAAAAAACTGCCCATGGCTAAGGACCCCAGACACAACGGAGACATCTTTTCTAAGGATGGCGTATTGTATCGTAGAACGGGCAACCCGGACACGGGGAATAACCAGCTCCTAGTACCGACGCAGTACAGAAACCAGATCTTAGAAATGGGGCACTCTCTTCCCTTTAGCGGACATATGGGACAAAACGCCACTATTCAGCGAATAAAAAACCACTATTGGTGGCCAGGAATGAACTCTGACATTGTCAGGTATGTGAAATCCTGCGCCCAGTGCCAACGGGTAGCACCCAAGCACTTGACACCCCCAGTACCTATGGGGCCAATGCTAATAGTAGGGACTCCATTTGAACGGGTTGCTGTCGACATTATTGGTCCCCTGGAAAAGACCAAAAGAAGGAACAGGTTCATCCTGACCTTAGTCGACACTTGCACTATGTGGGCCGAAGCTGTACCGCTACCATGCACTAATTCCAAGCATGTCACAGAAGCCCTTGTGCAAATTTTTACACGGTTGGGATTCCCTCAACAAGTTTTGACGGACAATGGATCCCAATTCCGTAGCCTGTTAATGGAGGAGATCTTTAAGATCTTGAGGGCCAAACATATCCACACAAGTCCCTACCATTCGGCCGGAAATGGGCTCGTGGAACGTTTTAATGGTACCCTCAACACCATGTTACGTAAGCTGGGTCAGGAGAAACCGGAAGACTGGGACCTATATATATCGGCTGCCTTATTCGCCTACCGAGAGGTACCCCAAGCGTCTACGGGTTTTGCGCCAGCTACACTTTTATTTGGCAGACCTATTAAGGGGCCACTAGAAGCCTTACTTCGGTCCCTGACAGACCAGAAGGCTGACGAGACAGTCGTCTCTGCAAGCAAGTATGTATCTGAGCTTAAGGAAAGGCTAAAGCTAGGATGGGATCTAGCTACTACCAACCTTAAGAAAGCCCGCGCTAAAATTACTAAAAGATACAACAAAGCTGCAAAAGAGAGAGAACTACAACCAGGGGAGAAAGTCTTATTGCTACTTCCAACCGGAAGCAATAAACTTCGCATCGGATGGCAAGGGCCGTTTACCGTCCTTAAAAAGATCTCACGTACCAATTACAAGATCTCCATCAAAGGAAAGGAGAAGGTCTTCCACGTAAATCTGCTTAAGAAATATTTGGAAAGACCGGTGCCATCCTCTGAGCATCTCCTGGCCGTCGCCATAGCAACGGAAGACGAGGAAGATGATGATGGTTGCATGGAGTATCCATTGCAACCCACAGAATCCTTTAAAGATGTCAAGTTCGGCGACAATCTCTCACCAGAACAACAAACAGAAACCAGGGCTCTACTAAAACAGTACAGTGCAGTCTTAACGGATGTACCTGGTCGAACAAATCTCATCGAATTTGATATGAAATTAACAAACGAGACCCCTGTTTGAACCAGAGTTTACCCCATCCCGTACGCTAAAGCGGATGCACTTCGCGGAGAAATAGACAAGCTGCGTCAGGCAGGAATTATCAGTGAATCTACATCTCCTTACAGCTCGAGCGTAGTGCTGTTGCAGAAGCCCAATAAGGAAGTTCGGCTGTGTATAGATTACCGGCTGCTAAACGATGTAACGGAATTCCAGCCCGAACCTCTCCAAACTGTTTCTGAGTTGTTCACCAAGCTCAGCAAAGCAAAGATCTTCTCCAAGATTGACCTCAGCAAAGGTTATTATCAAATACCAGTCAAGGAGGAAATTAAACTTTTGTTAGCTTTCAGCACTAGTGAAGGACATTACACATTTAACGTGATGCCGTTCGGTTTGCATAACGCACCAGGAGTGTTCACCGGGATGATGAAGAAGCTTCTAGAACCTTTGCAAAGTCCCCATATCCATAATTTCATGGATGACATATTAATTGCATCGGAAACCTATGAAGAACATATTGCTACGGTTGCTATGCTCCTCAGGAGACTACAGGAAACGGGTCTCACAGCCAGACCTAGCAAATGTCTCATCGGGTTTGAACAGTTAGACTTCCTGGGGCACACTATTTCTCACGGATGCAGTTGGCCTATTAAGAAGAACGTGGAGAAAATAGTGGCAGCAAAAAGACCCCGAACAAAGAAAGACGTACGTTCCTTCATATCGTTATGTGCATACTATCAGAAGTACATCCAGAACTTCAACGGACTGACGGCACCTCTGACTGACCTCACAAAGAAAGGTTGTCCTGATAAGGTCATATGGGATCAAAAGTGCGAACACGCGTATAGCACTTTGAAAGGACAGTTGTCTGCATACCCCATTTTGAGGTTGCCTGACCTCAAGAAACCTTTTGTACTGAGAGTCGACGCGTCAGGTCAGGGCATCGGGTCAACACTGCTTCAAGCCGATGACAGTGACCCAAACATGCTATTTCCAGTTGCCTATGGCAGTCGGAAATTAAATAAAGCGGAACGGAACTACAGCGTAGTTGAAAGGGAATGTCTTGCTCTGATTGACGGTATCAGACGCCATCATGAGTTTTTTTATGGTACATCTTTCACGGTGCAAACAGACCGCGCTCCGTTAGCATTTCTTGGTGCCAATAAAGAATTTAACGCTAGGATCATGCGTTGGGCCCTCCTTTTAAGCGTTTATTCTTTCAAAGTGGAATATATTCCGGTAAGACAGAATGTCGGGGCTGATTTCCTGAGTAGAAACTGGTCTACAGAGGAAGAAGAGCAAACTGAAGATACCACTCATCCTAAAATCACCAATCAGGTCACCTCCATTGTCAAAAAATGAAACATGAAAAATGGTTTCATGTCTAAAAGTGGGGACGATTGTGACGTACGTCTAGTTCGACAAGTGAATTTTCCCTGATATGATGGATGATTTAAAGGGACTTTTAGCTTTTCATAACATTAGAACCCCTGAACATTTGTTGTAACTTTTCGTTTCGCCAGAGCGAACCGACCGGGACTCATTTAGATAGTGCGACCACGATCAAAGAGACAGACTGAGGGATTTCAGGGGAGACTATCGGCGCTATCAAAGACAGTAGTGGTCCCTGAAACGATTTCGCGTCTCGGTGTCAACCGCAGAACCGAGCGAACGGGGAAAGCCGAAACGGGCAGCAGCGAGCGAAGATACGAGAGGCCGGGGGCGGCTTCTCTCTTTGGATTTGGCGGTCAGATCCCCCAAAGTCATGAGATCAAAAAAGCTGTCAAAGTTCTCATGTCCCACTCATCTTGCATTCCAGTTGTAGATATACAGATCACTTAGAAATACACTTCATCACTCGCTGGCCAGAACTTGATAAAAGCACTAGCGATATTTGAAATCTTGCTAGATCATCCCATGGATTTTATACATATTTGCAGTGAATTCTATTCTGTGCAAAGCGGTAATATATATATATTGTGTAAGGTGATCAGTGGTCTAGTTCATTCATTATATTTCATTGGATTTTGTGTTAATTTAAACCTATTGAATTGAACCGTCTCAATAGTTCCAGTTGTAAATATAATGATCTATCTATTATATTGTTTCAAAAGATAATAGATGCTTGAATTGACTTTTAAAGTCGCGAGGGAATTTATAATTAATAAATTCAGTTAAGTCCTAGTTTTATAGATGTGTGTTTTTAACCACTAGAATTCGCGCAGTGTTTATTAAATACATAATTAAATACTCGAGTGCATTATAGGCTTAACGGGAAATTTATCGCGCGCTTAGAAGATTATTTGTTTTAAAGTATGATTATGTTGTTATGGGTTTTCTATCTTTTTCTCTAGATTGATCGCCTTTTGCAATCCCAGCAATAACGAAATCTTTCAGAGTTTCCATACTCGGTTCTTAAACTTCCAGACAGTTTGATGAGACATTTTTTAAAAGTAAATCTTGTGGTGGTCCGGTACGGCCTGGCTAGCATAATTACATGAAGGAAAGCCTACCCAAGATCATTTGATTATTATCATCAAATTTAACTTACAATCTGTAAGATAAACTGGAAGATGAACAGTGCCAGTAGCGATAATTCATATACTGCTCTATTGTGAGAGATTACCGATTTACCTGAATGTGACCGAGCCTAGTTTTTCCTCACTGGATTAAAAACTTTCCCGGTCAGTGGCTATCATGACGCAGTGAAGGATTATACCATCCCCTCATTTTTCACCCCTATGTCGAACTGCGTCAGTGCCATCCCATAGACTCGTTTCTTTATAATAAAACACAAGAACTCTTAGAACTTCAAGTCCGGCGATAAGCGGGAATATTTGCTCTCAGTGAATCCTCGCATTATCTGGGGCGGGACATAGAAGGACTAGACAGTTGTCATACGTCAAGAGTTAATTATTGTGTTTATCATTCTAAGGGATTGTCTGATGCTGCAACTCGGTAAGTGTGTGGTGTATATGAGTGTGGATCCGCACAGAGTGTATGAATGACAGGAAATTAATTCTTTTGTGTAACCATTTTGGTTAACTTGCTTACCTGGTAATATATATCTTTTCTGTATACCCTACATTGTTCCTTTAAGTGGGATAGTTGATAATTTGTTAACTATGTTTAAAACCCCCTCCTTTTCATTTTGCTTAGTAAAGGGAAGAACAATTGGGAAGAACAGGATTTCTTTCTACCACCTATACCTAATTTTGTAACACCTCTTTTCAGAGTAATTAACTTTACTGTTAGGTTAACTTACCTACGTTCCTGATAACTATCTATCTTGAGACTGGGTTTATCTTTGTCTAATACAAGCGGGAAGGGCTTAGTCGATACCAATCTTCTTCACCCCCTCCCTACCTTGATATTTGCATTTTTTTCTGTACTTATGACAAATTTATGTAACACTTGATATTGTTTTTTTTGTGATTTGATCTTTACGGTAAATAAACATCATAAACTTATATCGGATTGTGTTGGAATACCCAAAAGCCCAAACATTCCCTATTTGTTTAATATAGCTGTATCCACGTCGTCTGAGTGCTTGAAGCAACAAATCGGTGTGAGCGCAGACGTGTGTCTGGAAAACTGGCATATAATTGTTTGACCAGGAGAGTGGAAGAGAAGATTGAGAGAAACGATTTGTCGTAAATACGTCTGTCTTTACTCTCCTCCAGCACTCTGTGGAGTATCATATTTAATCTATACATTTCTATCACTGAGTTTTTCATCATCATTCTACACTCTAAACCGGACCACTATTTCTAAGACTCTTTTCTCTCAAAATAAATTTACGACAAAGGTCAAGGACTAAGTTGGACCTCATCTTTCAGTCCTCAGTGTCGAATACGAGCATTGTATTACTCAAGAAGAAGTATTGCGATTTCTCATACGTACACCTACAGAGACGAGGCATATTATTTTTTCTTGCGGGCGAGATAAGTATAAACGTAGTATGGTTTTTCACTGTCTTGCGTTTAGCTGTGCCTCTTCTTTTGATTATGTCCACATATTATTCATGTAAGTTGCTTGTTCTATGTTTTATGTTTATTGTGGGAGGTTGGGTAGGTGAATTATGAATGAAACATCCCAGGTTCATCTCAGGGCCTTCATAATTGTTCTATAAGTTTATTTGCAGACTTCCCGCAGTGGAATGTTCCGACACCTGTGTGTCGAAGGATTTTAGATCCACTGTGTCTGGTGGTCTGTGACACCTGTCTGTTTAGCTGTATTGTCAAGTTTTCATTGTAGTTTTCGTAGTTATTTTTATTCGTACCTTGGTTTTATGATGTATCTTGTTTGTAACATTCGTCCATTCTCACCTACTATCGTTGAGTTTTTTTTACAAACCTATGTTTATACAATGTGTTGTCCATTGTCTTGTTTATTGGTCTATTGCAGTTATCATTGCACTTTTTGCAAAATTATTTATTATTTTTTCATTCTAACTTTTTTGATTTCTGCAAATGTTTTCATTTGTCATTAACTATCTTGTCTTGTCACTATTGTCGTAATTGTCTATTGCTTTTGTCTTATCATAACTTTACATTACATAACTTATTGTATTGATTAATAATATAATTGATAATTATATATGAATTGCTTACCGTTCTTGGACAGAAACGAGTATCACTCATTATAGTGATAAGGAAAATTAATCTACATTAATTAATTTTCATTTAAGAAGGAAAAAGTATAGTGACTACTTATTTATCATAATGTATTCGCTAGATTATTTTATTAAACAAGCTAAAGCCCTTCAGATGACTCCTGAAGAAGTAAAAGCATTCGCGCTTTCAGAATATGAAAAGGCTCAGAAGTTAGAAACGCAAAGACTAGAAAATGTAAAATTTGAGGCAGAACAGAAAAGATTGGAGGCTGAAGAAAATGAGAAAAAAAATGAAATTAGCGGCTGAATTAGAGGACAAACGATTTCAGCGTGAAATAGAACAGAAAAGATTGGAGGCTGAAGAAAACGAAAAAAGACTTCGTTTGGAAGCTGCTGAAAAAGAAAGGCAACTCAGAATTGAAATGGAATGTAAGCAAAAGGAAATGGAAGAGAGGAGATTGATAGCTAAAGAAAATACAAGAAAATATCAGCTTAAGGTTCAACATGAACAAAAAATTAAGGAGATGAAATTTGAACAATTTAAATTAGCTCATGAAGCTAGGTAATTCTCAGAAAACTCATGAAGGCCTATCTTCATCTAGACATGATAATTTTAGGGAAGTTCACCTAAAATTATCCAAATTTAATCCACCATCCGATGACGTAATATTCTTTCTAGACAGATTTGAGGCCACTTGTAGGTCTTATAACGTGAATAAAACACTATATTGTACATATTTATCCAGATTACTTACAGGGGATGCTATGGCGGTATTTCATACATCTAGTGCTAATGAAAAAAAATGATTATGACGCACTTAGAGCCGCTCTTCTTAGGAAATATCAAATGACTGAAGATCAATACAGATTGCGTTTTAAATCTATGTTACCACAATCAGGAAAGAACTTCAGTGACTTTCTTTCCCAAATACGGCTGACCTTGGAAAGATGGATCGAATTGTCCAAGGTAGAAAAGTCTTATGACGGTCTTTTCGATTTATTGCTGCGCGATAAAGTTTTATCGTCAGTAAATCCTGCATTTCTTTCATTTTTACATGAGCGTAAACCTTCTTCAATAAAAGAATTAGAAGAAAATTGTAAAAATTTCTGCACCGCTCACCCAAACATGGATATCTTCTTCTTCTTCTTGCGATCGCATCTTTGATGATTACACCGTCAGACGAGTTCTCATGATGAATTCGACTGTTGTTTGAAGTTCTTCTTTAACTCCATATAGCTTTGAGTTTAGTGTTGAGTCATTGGGCCAGTATATCTTTCTTAACTGGTCATACAGAGGACAGTCCTGTAGAACATGCTCAGCCGTTTGTTCGTTTAATCCACATGTGCACAGTGGTGAAGCAGACAATCGTAGCTTGTGCATGTGTTTATTCAGTTTGTTATGCCCTGTCCTGAGTCGAAAAATAGTTATCTGTTCCTGCCGGTCGAGAATGTGATAGTCGTCTTTGGGTTGGTTCTGTTCTCTTCTGATAGTCTGGATAGCTCTCTTTTTCTCAAAGTATGTGACTTCATTATCTTCTTGTTCACATTCTCCTCCCTTTTTTGCAAGTTTATCTTCCTTTTCATTTCCGGGTACACCACAATGAGATGGTACCCACTGAAGTATGGTTCTCTTTTTGGCAGCTACCTTGTTTAGTTCATTTCTCAGATGCGGGAGTTTACCACCCTTGAGAGCTTGCAGGACAGACAGTGCATCTGTGAGGATGACTACCTGGTGGCAGTCAGAGTTGGTGTTATAAATCATATTTGCAGCTTGCTCTAGAGCTTGAACCTCAGCTGTATAGTTGGAACAGAATTTACCAGTGGGAATGTGCCTAGTCTCATAGTGGTTGTCAGGATATGAGATAAAGATACCGGCACCTCCATTCCTAACAGCATTAGTTGCTGATCCATCTGTATAGGCATGTATCCATGATTGATCGGGATAGCTTTCTTGGATCATACTCAATGTAGCAGTTCGTTTTTGCAGATCATTATACTCACATCCACTTGTGAGACCACTGACTGATGTATTAATTTGGAGGGCACTGCTGGCCTGCTCCCATGGTACAGGGTATAGGGTGGGCTTCAGTGGTGTTGTCTTCATGGATAGGTCTTCTTGCTGCTGTCTTATAAGTCTTTTTCCCCGATGCACAAAGCTGCTACGCTTTAGACGTCCCAATGCCAGATCATCTAGTCTTGCCTTCATTGGGTGCATTGGCATACTGTTGTACTTTTCCATCTGGATCATGGTTTTTGTGTCTCTTCTATGGGACAATGTCTGTAATCCAGCAACCTTCTGCATCTCTGTTATTGGTGTAGTTTTCATGGCTCCTGTAATGAGCCTGAGAGCTTGATTTTGCACCTTGTCCAAAGACTGCAGATGTGAGTTAGCAGCTGATGACCATGCTGCTGAGCTAAACTCTAAGTGTGGTCTTATTACTCCATTATAAATCTTCTTTAGATTTCGTTCATTTGCTCCCCAGTTGGTACCTGCTAATTTTCTGAGTATGCCTAGTCGTCTTCGGGCCTTTCCTTCTGCATTTTCAATATGCTTATTCCATGTAAGCCTTTGGTCAAATGTCACCCCAAGATAGGTGGGGTAGCTTTCTTCCTTGATCACGGTTGTCCCTAGGTGTATGTTAGCTGATTTGTCCTTGGGGGCGAGGGAGAACAGTGTTGTGGAGGTTTTGTCTGTGTTTATTGTGATAAGCTATTTCTCTGCCCATGACACTAGCATGTCTGCTGCCCGCTGCATTCTATAATTTGCTGTGGTGACATTTTCATCAGCGCACCAGAGTACTAGGTCATCTGCATATAAGGCAGCTTTCACTCCTGCAGGGAGATCTTTCACCAGGTCATTGATGTAAACAAGGAAGAGTGTTGGGGAAATTACTCCTCCTTGAGGTACCCCCTGATGGAGCAACACTTTTCTGCTCTGCAGACCGTCAAGAGTGACTCTAGTTCTCCTGTTATGCAAGTATGACTGGATCCATTTCATCATGTTGCCTTGGATTCCACTTCTCCTAAGTTTTGCAATGAGGCCATCTTTCCACACCTTGTCAAAGGCCTGCTTGAAGTCAACCCAGATCGTTAGGACCTTTTTCTTCTCCTGGAAGGCATCTTCTATTGCTTGAGACAAGTAAGTAACTTGGTCTTCTATACTGTAGCATTCTCTAAATCCAGCTTGTTCCGGCACCAGGATCTGCCCAGACTCTAAATACTATTTCAATCTGTGGTTGACTATTCGCTCCATAGTCTTCCCAACACAGCTTGTGAGACTGATTGGCCGGTAACTTGCAGCCTCGGTCTTACATTTCCCTTTCTTTAGTATGGGTATTGTGATGGCTTCTCTCCATACTTGGGGTACCGTTCCTTTCAACCAGCTGTGGTTGAATATCTCAAGCAGTTTTGTCTTTGCTGCTGAGCTCAGATTTACTAGCTTTTCGTTGCTGATTTTGTCTGGGCCGGGTGACTTTTGAAACTTAAGCTTGGAAATAGCCTTCTGTAGTTCTCCTAGTGTGATGGGTTCCCTCATTGGGGCAGGAGTATCTGTCTGTCCCATGGTTGAAAGTATTTCTTTTCTTATCTCTCTCTGATGGTCTATGTTAATGGGTAAGTTGCTTTCTGAACTATATCTTCTAGCAAACAGGTCTGCAGCTTGTTTTCCTCTGAAAAGTTTGCCACCTTCATCCAATGTGATAGTCTGCCTTGGTGAGGAATGCTCTTCATTTAGAGACTTGACTAATCTCCAAAGTTTCCTGCCGTCTTTCTCAAGGTTCAGCGATGCCGTTTTAGTTCTCCAGCTTTTCCGTTTTTCTTCTAGCTTTGTTCTCTGAAACTCTGCTACAGCCTTTTTCCATTTGTTGTGAGTTTCAAGTGAAGGCTGAGACTCTGCGTCCTTTCTAGCCCTGTCCATAGCTTCCTGACGTTCTTGGAGTGTGCTGGACCAGTATGGTATGTAGTTACGCCGGCATCCTTTGGGAATGGTTTCTTTTGCAGCTTGTAGTATGCATCTGTTGAAGTCTTTTACCACTTCATTAATGTCTCTGTTCTGTACCTTGAGGGTAGACAGCAGCGTGTTCACCTGATGCCTGAATAAACCCCAGTTGGCTTTTTTGTAGTTCCATCTTGTAATGGCTGGGCCTGTACTGAGAGTTGCACTCTGGACAGCAAGAAAGATTGGGCGATGGTCGCTTCCCCCTAGTTGGTCTCCTACTTCTCTACTAATAGATCCAGCTATATCTGGTGTGAAGAAGGCAAGATCTGGTGTTGAAGTTGTGTGCCATCCTCTGGAGTAGAAGGTAGGAGTATCTGTGGCATTATTGACTAGGATTAGGGAGTGATCATCTTGCCAAGTTTCAACCTCTTCACCTCTGTGATCCAGATGGTTATAGCCCCAGCTCTGGGAGTGGCTATTAAAGTCTCCAACTGCTATAAAGTTGGTGGCTGGTACCTGTATAGAGCTGAGACTCATGGGTTTGTTGTTCGGACAGTAATAGTTCAGGAGTTCTATTTCCATCTTGTCTACCTTTATCTGCAACAGCTGATATTCTGCTCCATCCATGAAGGTTTTCCTTTCGTGTGCAGGAATGTTATTCCTTACAAGAGTAAGTACTCCTCCTTTTCGTCTATCTTTTCTGTCGGATCTGAAGCATTGATATCCCCTTATTTTAAAGGTTTGATCTGCTTTCAAGTGAGTCTCTTGGATACAGCAAACACTGACTTGCTTCTCATACAAGATGTTTTCGAGCTCTGTCTTTTTGCTGTATCCAGCCTGCTTGCTGTTCACTCCCTCTGCATTCCAGTGCATCATGACAAGTGGCACTCTGGGTTTCTCTTTTTCTGTTTTGTTTTGGTCAGTAGTTTTCCTCCGCCGTCTGCTGACTCCACAAGACGGTCTAGAGGGTCTTCCAGTAGCTGAGGGTGGGCTCTGTCGAGGCTCAGAGCCCGGCACTGCACCTGCCTGGTGGAGCTCCACAGGGCGAGCACCAGTACGAGATTTATTTGACGGTGTACTCTCCATAGAAAAAAAAAGCGAGTTGCGTGATACTGTGGTTTCCGGTGCGCCTTCTGGCCCAGTATCTACGACTTTAGCACCTGTTCAACGGGAGAGTGGGCTCATCCCTAATCTGTTTATGTTCCTAGTAGTAGACTATTCGCAAGCAGCCTGGGGGTGTCACTGCTCTGCGCGGACCTTGTTTACCGAGGCGGCGTCCAAGCTCGTATGGTGAAAATATTGTTGCATTATCTTCAAAAATAGACCTGTCTTTCCCGTGGCTTTTCTGCCATCCTGCAACTTTGAGTTAGGGAGTTCTGAGCTCCAGTCTTTTTCCCAAGCATTTTATCCTGGCCTGGCACGCATACAGAGGACCCCACTTCTGGTTCTAAGTTAGCAGTTGGGGATAGATGGGGTGGCACACTGTGCATTCCCCGTCATCCAGGGGGGCTCTCCATCTATGCAGAGCTTGCACAATGCTGTGCTCTGGTTCTGGGCTCTCCCAAGGAATCCTCACGTCCTGCACAGAGCAACTTCCAGATACCTACCACCTGCCATCCCTCCACTGTAGAATCTCCTGCATGCGGCCATCCAGTCAAGAGCCAGTATTAAGTCTGGTGCCCATGTGATCCCCCCAAGCCTAGTGTGAAATGCTGGTTCTCAACATGCTGCAACACAGAGGGGATTGTGATGCTCAGCCATCTCTCTCAACTCTGCACCGATAAGTGACATCGGGGACTTAACTGTGCCTCAGTACTGGGAGGCTCCGTTTCCGGTATGCAACAGAAGAACGTTTCACGCCATCGTTCGATGAGTAACGATATATACTTTAATAAGGGAAGTAATGAAAATTTTAACTATGGTAATTTTTATAAGGGGAAACAATACCAGCAATCTGCTCCATTTAATGTTTCTTGGGGCCAATCTCATAGATCACGAGATTTTGGTAACAATAATTTCAGATATAATCAAGGAAACAATAATAAACAAAATTGGCGATCACAATCACAAAATCCTCAAAATAGACAGGGTTCTTGGAATAGATCATTTGGCCAAAATCACAACAATGAGGACAATAATTGGCGTACTCATCCAGATTTCAACTCAGGCAGAAATAGTAATTATAGCAATTTTAATGCCAATAGTCAGAATCGATCGCGACGAAGAGATAGATCTTCAAGCAATTCACGTCGACATGCTAATGTTGCTTTAAGAGATACACAGACTAACAATGAACAAGATAAAGATGCTAATACGCATAATGCCATGTCTTGTTCTCTTGATTTTAATCAGGTAAAAGCTTGTTCTGAATGTACGACTCTTTTCCAGCCAAAGGCGATCACGACGCTGCGATGCGGACATATTTTGCCTAGTCTACCTGCAGTCTGCACGGCCACTTCTGCGTCAGTACACCAGGGACAGGGTTGTCTTAAATTTAATAAAGGATATGTAAATTCCATTCCATGCTCTATTTTATTTGATTCAGGTTGTAGCACAGTCGGTGTCCGGACTTCGCTGATCGACCCATCGTGCGCTACAGGCAATGTTGTGAAATGCGTCACCTTTGGAGGCACTGTGGAAACCTTTCCCACAGCTATAATTAATTTACATACACCATTTTTTTAGGGAAAATTCATGCGTGCCTGCTTCAGAATCCGATTAGCGATGTGATTCTAGGTCGAATACACGGTATAAAAGAGTGTACCCCTCAGCAAATTGCTGAATGGGAAGAGCGACATATTCAAGCTGCGAATGCAGTAGTCACCAGAGCGCAAGCTACTGTTATGTCGCGTGATACACCTGCTGAACCTACAGTTAATGCCACTTATGATGATGATTCTCCTATTTCACGGGAGATGTTTGCGACTTTGCAAAAGAATGATGATTCTTTAAAAAAAAATTTTCAATTTGTGAACAAAAATAATACCAACACCAGAAATGCAAAATCTAGACATGACTTTGCTCTTAAAAATAGTATTTTGGTTAGGCTGATACGGGAAAAGGATTCATCCTTACGTTCACAGATTCTAGTCCCGTCTTCTATGAGAGCTCGGATATTACAGCATGCACACGACTCGCAATGCGCAGGCCATATGGGTTTTTCGCGAACCAAATCTAGATTGCTATCTGCATTCTACTGGCCTGGCGTCCATAGAGATGTCACTCTCTATTGTCGTTCATGTTTGATATGTCAGGAGGTTAAAGTACGGGGTCCATTTCATGCGGCTCCTATTCAGGCTGCGGACATCCCTATTAGACCATTTGATAAAATGGCAATTGATATCATTGGTCCGATGCTACCATCTGCCAGAGGACATACACACATACTTACTTGTATTGATATGTGTACGCGTTGGCCTGAGGCCATACCTCTGAAGAACACTTCATCGGCTAGTGTAGCAGAGGCGTTGATGTTGATCTTTTCACGCATTGGTTTTCCGCGTAAGATCTTATCGGATCATGGTGTCCAGTTTATTTCCGAATCCATGTCTCAGGTTATGAAGACGTTAGGAATAGATAGATCTCTCAGTTCGATCTATCATGCGATGTCCAATGGGTTAATTGAGCGTCTGAATAGGACACTCAAGCAGTTGTTGGGTAAGATAACTCAAGATCACCCTCAGGATTGGGACCGAGTCCTGCCAGCTGCTCTTTTTGCATATCGCGAGGTACAAAATCAAGCCACTGGTTTTTCTCCATTCCAGCTTGTTTTTGGCATGCAACCACGCGGACCGATGTCGTTAATTCACGACTTACTGGTTGAAGAGAATATGGAAGAGGAAACTCAATCCTCTTATGAGTATGTGATCTCGTTGAGAAAGAGAATCATAGATGCTTGTAGATTAGCTACTGCATCATCCGAACAGGCCAAAGAAAAAGCTCGTCTATTTGCAAACAAGTATAGACGTCTTCGCCAGCTTCTTCCTGGTGACGAAGCATTTGTTCTATTACCTTCTCATAACAATCGTCTTCTAATTACTTGGAGAGGTCCTTTTAGGATCATCTCGAGAATATCCGATGTTGACTACATCGTGGATATTAATGGCAAACATAAAACCTTCCACATTAACATGTTGAAGGAGTATTACTCACGTCCTGATTATCTACAGTCAGTGTTCCAAGCAACTGACGATCCCACCCCTCCTATTCAACACTACTCTAATTTATCGGTTATCCAAGAAGAAGAATCTTCTTTTGATGATGTACAATTGCCTATACCAGTTGTACCGCTTCATTCCACTGAGAATTGGAATGACGTCACTATTTCTTCTACTCTCTCTGCTGATCAACGTCAGCAAGTCTCTTCAATTCTGCACTCGTATGAGGATGTTCTCACTGACATCCCAGGTCATACGTCAGTTATCCAACATGATATTCTTTTGACTGACGATACACCTATTCGAGTCCGTCCATACCCTATCCCTTTACACTTTCGTGATAAGGTTGATAAGGAATTGGATGAGATGCTTCGATTAAATATAATTGAACCATCTTCATCACCATACTCATCATCTATGGTGATCATTAGAAAGAAAGACAACAATATTCGTCTTTGCGTAGATTACAGGAAATTAAACAAAGTGACAAAATTCGATGCCGAACCTTTGCCCCTCTTGGAAGACTTATTGGTCAAATTAGCACATTCTACCTTCTTCTCTAAATTTGACCTTTCTAAGGGATACTGGCAAGTGCCACTCACACCTAAAGCAAAACCACTCACCGCTTTCTCGACACCACGTGGTCTATTCCAATGGAATTTTATGCCATTTGGATTAGTAAACGCACCTGCTACCTTTGTACGCATGATGCGTCGCGTACTTTCTCATCGTCCCGATGTCATTACTTACATTGATGACATCTGTCTGTTTAGCGACTCATGGGATGAGCATATTCAGGGATTAAATGCTTTACTGTCTACGTTACGTGATTATACTTTAACAGCGAAGCCATCGAAGGCATTTGTCGGTTTTCACGACATCTCCTTTCTGGGTCACCGTATTGGTCATGGCATGCTGTATACAGAGGACAGTAATGTCTCTAAAATTCTAAACATCACAGCACCTAAGACAAAAAAACAAGTTAGATCTCTTTTAGGACTAATACAGTTCTATGCTAAGTTTACCCTCATTTGTCTACTATAACTGCTCCTTTTTCTTCTTTGTTGAGAAAAGGGACAGCTAACGTAATTCATTGGTCTAACGAGCAGCAAATCGCGTTAGATGAAATTAAACGATTGTTTACACAACCTCCAGTGTTAAGGTTACCTAACAAAAACCTTATTTTTATTCTTCGTAGTGACGCGTCATCATATGGAATCGCCGGTGTTTTGATGCAAGAATATTCAGGCACCTTGCACCCCGTGATGTACGTGTCGAGAAAATTGACGACCACCGAACAGAAATATTCAGTTCTGGACAGGGAACTTCTTGCCTTAGTTTGGTCTATTACAAAACTGGAACGATACCTATTAGGCTCTCATTTATTGTTGAAAGTGACCAAAAGGCTCTCACAGCTCTTAATACGAAAGACGTTAAATCTTCAAAGTCAACAAGGTACGCTATAGCCTTACAACCATACAGCTTTGAGATTCGTTCAATACCTGGAGTTAAAAACGTGTTTGCGGACTGTTTGTCACGCTGTCCAAGCGAACCTGTCGAACAAGAACAACTTCCAGAAATGTAAACGTCTCTACAGAAAATCGTTCAAATGGAATGTGATGATCATGGAACTAATTTATTTGCCTAAACTCTATACAGACTTCGTATGGATCAGGATTATTCGTACCGACATTACTATCAAGATAGACTAATTGTTTGCATTGAAACATGACTTTTTAGATCTTACCATTTTCTTGGAACGGAAACACTGTTGTCTGTTGTATACGGATATAGTCAATATTCATAAGGAACATCATTGGACTAGTAATGTGTTGTAGGGCAAAAAATATTTTTTCACTTTCGTCGGCATGGAAAATAAATGAACAGTGCCTCAACTCTTTTATTCTTTGCATCTCTTACATATAAAGTTGTTTTTAGTCGGCCTCTCTTTAGCAATTAAATGTCCAATGAGTAAGCTGTGATTGTGATGGCATTTTAATTAAGAAAACCCAGCTCCAGCGTCTGCCAGCTATGATGGTGTGCATGTCCTCTTGCTTGCTACGAGTAAGCAGATCTTGGTTGGTGATGGTATTCGGCCAAAAGATTCGGTGAATTTTTCTTAGGCATGTTGTGTGAAAAGAAAACAATTTTGACATTTCCCTCTCTGCGACCCTCCAGCACTCCGCACCACAGAGAAGCACAGAAAGCACGCAACTCTGGTATAATCTTAATTTTGTGCTTGTGCTGTATTGGGAGGACTTCCAGATGTTGTTTAGGCTAAAGAAGGCTGCTCCTGCCCTATTCACCCTGATGCCGATGTCCTCGCCCGCCCCACCGCCCGGTGTCACCATGCTTCCCAGGTATGTGAAGGCATCTGTCTGCACCAGTTGCCGATTCCCCACTGATATGGGCTCAGGGTTGCTCACATTGAGCGTCATGACCTCAGACTTCTTTAAATTGATGTTCAAGCCCACCTGCTGGCTAAACCTATTAAGTCCATCCGTCCTTTCCTGGATGTGCCGATGTGAATGCGCCAGCAGCGCAACGTCATCTGCACATTCCAGATCCTCCAATGCAGAAAATGTAGTCTATCCCGTTCCTCTTGGACTGCCCTCTGCCGTCTGGCGCATCACCCAGTCTATGACTGCTAAAAATAGAGTGGTTGATAAGGGACATCCCTGTCGTACTCCTGTCTTCACCTCGAAGGCCAGGTTGCTCCGCCCAACACTACACGTAAAGTTGGCATAGAGGCTTTTTATGATTGACACTATGCAGCTTGGAATTCCATAAGCCCTCAGTATTTTCCATAAACTGTCCCTATGTATGCTGTCAAAAGCCCTCTCAAAATCAACAAAATTTTTTTAGATCTTACCATTTTCTTGGTACGGGAACACTGTTATCTGTTGTATACAGATATAGTCAATATTCATAATGAACATATTGGACTACGTAATGTGTTAAATAAATATTTTTTCATCGTGCATGGAAAATAAATGAACAGATTACCTGCATTTATTTTATTATTTTTTAATATAACAGGAACCTGTGTAAAGACCCAGCAATTTGAATGTGTAATTATGATTGTGTTTAATTCAATTTGTCCTGCACTGATTACGGTTTATGTTCTCAAGTAGAGGTAAGTCACATCACAAAGTTTATCCATGTGTCATCCCATACTTATATCTACCACTCATGGTATTCCATGATCTTAATGTTGTTGATGATTAGTTCACCTTAGTAATTTTAGAATCTAAATGTGTTGTTCTCTTAGCGTGTTGAATTATGCATTGTTTATTCACTTTGCGTGTTTTAATTTCAAATTTTCTGTCGGTCCTTATAATTCAACTTGTCATTTGTTACACATCATCATATGTTTTTCTTTTTTTTTTAAATTGAAATAATCTTCAGTTTTGTTTTGTTTTCTTTTGGAAACTCCATAATGCCTCATCAATTTACCATTCTTTTGGTTCTGATTCTACACTTTCTTTGAATTTTTTTCATATTCCACCAAATCCAAAGTAGGTCGATTGTGGAAGTATGCTTTAATGCATGCTATGGTTTAGTTGTCTATGATTTCTATTTAAAAGTCATTTTCTTTTTATGGTATAATGATTTTTTATGTCGAATTACCTGGCTTTTCTATCTATCAATGTAGTTTGACTCATCGACTCTTTATGATAGGAATATTATTTGTGCGTATGATTTATCACGCACGTGTGTGCACTACGTAGTGTATGAGAGACTCTTAGCGCACGGGTTTCTAGGATCAAGGAGAATGACGTCAGAGAGTGATGTTGAAGGGTCAAGCCGGACTGATCGTCCGTAGTATATTGTATTGTGTCCCTGATGAATGGGAATTATTTCTATGGAGGACAACTGGTTTTCTTATCAGAAGCCAATGTCAAGATGTATATGTAAGTCTTGCACCCATGTGTTGATAAATAATCTTATTGATGATTTTAAGTGATGTCTCCACTCATTACTGGCATCTAGCTGGAGTCCTCATGGCAGGATTTCAAGAATGGATCAGATGAGCTGATAGCTTCACTTGTAAACGTAGTGGTAATCCTACGAGAGGAAATATTATTTAATATATTGCAAAATTGTATTACGAAGTGCCGACATCTCGGTCATGGCACGTATTGGAGAGGTTAGCCAAGGATAGTCGCTAACATGTATTTTATCTTGATGTAGAAACGTGTGGATCTAATGTTTAATCAACTGTCTGAGCAGTCTATGGAAGAAGTTTATTGAGCAAGACAGTATATTTTGGATGCCTTATCAAGTATTATAAAGATGTATATTAAGCCCGATGTCCTTGTAGAAGGTCAACGGCCGATGCCTTAGGAACTATCATAAAGACAGATTAATTGTATGAACTTTAGTTTAGCGAGGAAGAATATTGATAATGGAACTGACTGGAAAGACGTATATTGCCATTAGGAACATAACGCCAGGTTTTCACCATCCTATTTTCTTATTGATCGTCCATGCATCAAACGTTTCGTCTACTATTTCATATCGTGTTTGTATCCGTGAATAAATACATTGAACTTTAAAGACAAGCCTTTGCTGAATACTTCAGTTGATCAAAGTTCTATTGACATACTTGAAGTTCATTTTAGAATTCGCGTTATTGGCATGAACTGGCAGTTTCACCTACCATCGTCAACACATTCAAACAAAAACCAACACAACAGGTCCATAGCATAGCTGTTCTTGTGATGGCATCGGGGTCTCTTCTGAGGACATGGCCAACCCAGCTCCAGCGTCTGCCAGCTATGATGGTGTGCTTGTCCTCTTGCTTGCTCCGAGTAAGCAGATCTTGGTTGGTGATGGTATTCGGTCAAAAGATTCGGTGAATTTTTCTTAGGCATGTGTGAAAAGAGGACAATTTCGACATTTCCTTTTCTGTAACTCTCCAGCATTCCGCACCATAGAGAAGCACAGAAAACATACAGCTCTGATATAATCTTAATTTTGTGCTTGTGCTGTACTGAGAGGACTTCCAGATGTTGTTTAGACTAAAAAAGACTATTCTTGCTTTGTTCATTCTGTTGTTGATGTCTTTGCTTGCTCCGCCGTCTGGTTTTACTATGCATCCTAGGTATATGAAGGTGTATACGCACAAAATAATATTCCTATCATAAGAATAGTGCGTAATCTTTTAATACAGGCAGGACTTAAAACTGCCATATATGTAAAAGTACGCAACAGTATCCTAATCACTCCCCCTTAAAAAAAAGTTAATTATATTAATCTTTTTTTTTTTTCTAAGTAATTCGGAGAGGTAAGTCCAAACTACATCGACATCTATAAAAATAATTCATAGTTAAAATATTATACCATAAAAAGAAAATGAATATTAAATAGAAATCAAGACAACTAAACCATAGTATGCATTAAAGCATACATCCACAATCGACCTACTTTGGTACGATGTGGTGAAATTCAAAGGAAAAAAAAATTCAAAGAAAGTTGGAAATCAGAACCAAAAGAATGGTAAAACATCCAACTAAATTTCCAAAAGAAAACAAAACAAAACTAACACATGATTTCAAATGAAAAAAAAGAAAAACAATGATGATATGTAACAAATGACAAGTGAATTATAAACCGAAAAATGAAATTAAAACACGCAAAGTGAATAAACAATGCATAATTCAACACGCTAAGAGAACAACACACTTAATGTTTCTAACATTACTAAGGTGGACTAATCATCTATAAGTATCAAAATCATGTACCATGAGTGGTAGATATAAGTATGAGGAGACACATATAAACTATTAAAGTTAGTGAATGTGAACTATACCACTACTTGAGAAACTTAAATTGATTCTAACTAATCAATATATTTCTTAATTAAAAACAATCACTAATTACTCATTCATTTAATTGCTAACAGTCTTACTAAGTGTTACTGTTATATTAAGAATCGTTAATAAAAGATGAGAATCTGTTCATTTATTTTCCATGCACGATGAAAAAATATTTTTCAACACATTACTTAGTCCAATATGTTCATTATGAATATTGACTATATCTGTATACAACAGACAACAGTGTTCCCGTACCAAGAAAATGGTAAGATCTAAAAAGTCATGTTTCAAAGCAAACAATTAGTATATCCTAATAGTAATGTCGGTACGAATAATCCTGATCCATACGAAGTCTGTATAGAGTTTAGGCAAATAACATAGTTCCATGATCATCACATTCCATTTGAACGATTTTCTGTAGAGACGTTTACATTTCTGGAAGTTGTTCTTGTTCGACAGGTTCGCTTGGACAGCGTGACAAACAGTCCGCAAACACGTTTTTAACTCCAGGTATTGAACGAATCTCAAAGCTGTATGGTTGTAAGGCTATAGCGTACCTTGTTGACTTTGAAGATTTAACGTCTTTCGTATTAAGAGCTGTGAGAGCCTTTTGGTCACTTTCAACAATAAAATGTGAGCCTAATAGGTATCGTTCCAGTTTTGTAATAGACCAAACTAAGGCAAGAAGTTCCCTGTCCAGAACTGAATATTTCTGTTCGGTGGTCGTCAATTTTCTCGACACGTACATCACGGGGTGCATGGTGCCTGAATATTCTTGCATCAAAACACCGGCGATTCCATATGATGACGCGTCACTACGAAGAATAAAAATAAGGTTTTTGTTAGGTAACCTTAAAACTGGAGCTTGTGAAAAAATCTTTTAATTTCATCTAACGCGATTTGATGCTCGTTAGACCACCGAATTACGTTAGCTGTCCCTTTTCTCAACAAAGAAGAAAAAGGAGCAGTTACAGTAGACAAATGAGGGATAAACTTAGCATAGAACTGTATTAGTCCTAAAAGAGATCTAACTTGTTCTTTTGTCTTAGGTGCTGTGATGTTTAGAATTTTAGAGACATTACTGTCCTCTGTATACAGTATGCCATGACCAATACGGTGACCCAGAAAGGAGATGTCGTGAAAACCGACAAATGCCTTCGATGGCTTCGCTGTTAAAGTATAATCACGTAACGTAGACAGTAAAGCATTTAATCCCTGAATATGCTCATCCCATGAGTCGCTAAACAGACAGATGTCATCAATGTAAGTAATGACATCGGGACGATGAGAAAGTACGCGACGCATCATGCGTACAAAGGTAGCAGGTGCGTTTACTAATCCAAATGGCATACAATTCCACTGGAATAGACCACGTGGTGTCGAGAAAGCGGTGAGTGGTTTTGCTTTAGGTGTGAGTGGCACTTGCCAGTACCCCTTGGAAAGGTCAAATTTAGAGAAGAAGGTAGAATGTGCTAATTTGACCAATAAGTCTTCCAAGAGGGGCAAAGGTTCAGCATCGAATTTTGTCACTTTGTTTAATTTCCTGTAATCTACGCAAAGACGAATATTGTTGTCTTTCTTTCTAATGATCACCATAGATGATGAGTATGGTGATGAAGATGGTTCAATTATATTTAATCGAAGCATCTCATCCAATTCCTTATCAACCTTATCACGAAAGTGTAAAGGGATAGGGTATGGGCGGACTCGAATAGGTGTATCGTCATTCAAAAGAATATCATGTTGGATAACTGACGTAATACCTGGGATGTCAGTAAGAACATCCTCATACGAGTGCAGAATTGAAGAGACTTGCTGACGTTGATCAGCAGAGAGAGTAGAAGAAATAGTGACGTCATTCCAATTCTCAGTGGAATGAAGCGGTACAACTGGTATAGGCAATTGTACATCATCAAAAGAAGATTCTTCTTCTTGGATAACCGATAAATTAGAGTAGTGTTGAATAGGAGGGGTGGGATCGTCAGTTGCTTGGAATACTGAATGTAGATAATCAGGACGTGAGTAATACTCCTTCAACATGTTAATGTGGAAGGTTTTATGTTTGCCATTAATATCCACGATGTAGTCAACATCGGATATTCTCGAGATGATCCTAAAAGGACCTCTCCAAGTAATTAGAAGACGATTGTTATGAGAAGGTAATAGAACAAATGCTTCGTCACCAGGAAGAAGCTGGCGAAGACGTCTATACTTGTTTGCAAATAGACGAGCTTTTTCTTTGGCCTGTTCGGATGATGCAGTAGCTAATCTACAAGCATCTATGATTCTCTTTCTCAACGAGATCACATACTCATAAGAGGATTGAGTTTCCTCTTCCATATTCTCTTCAACCAGTAAGTCGTGAATTAACGACATCGGTCCGCGTGGTTGCATGCCAAAAACAAGCTGGAATGGAGAAAAACCAGTGGCTTGATTTTGTACCTCGCGATATGCAAAAAGAGCAGCTGGCAGGACTCGGTCCCAATCCTGAGGGTGATCTTGAGTTATCTTACCCAACAACTGCTTGAGTGTCCTATTCAGACGCTCAATTAACCCATTGGACATCGCATGATAGATCGAACTGAGAGATCTATCTATTCCTAACGTCTTCATAACCTGAGACATGGATTCGGAAATAAACTGGACACCATGATCCGATAAGATCTTACGCGGAAAACCAATGCGTGAAAAGATCAACATCAACGCCTCTGCTACACTAGCCGATGAAGTGTTCTTCAGAGGTATGGCCTCAGGCCAACGCGTACACATATCAATACAAGTAAGTATGTGTGTATGTCCTCTGGCAGATGGTAGCATCGGACCAATGATATCAATTGCCATTTTATCAAATGGTCTAATAGGGATGTCCGCAGCCTGAATAGGAGCCGCATGAAATGGACCCCGTACTTTAACCTCCTGACATATCAAACATGAACGACAATAGAGAGTGACATCTCTATGGACGCCAGGCCAGTAGAATGCAGATAGCAATCTAGATTTGGTTCGCGAAAAACCCATATGGCCTGCGCATTGCGAGTCGTGTGCATGCTGTAATATCCGAGCTCTCATAGAAGACGGGACTAGAATCTGTGAACGTAAGGATGAATCCTTTTCCCGTATCAGCCTAACCAAAATACTATTTTTAAGAGCAAAGTCATGTCTAGATTTTGCATTTCTGGTGTTGGTATTATTTTTGTTCACAAATTGAAATTTTTTTTTAAAGAATCATCATTCTTTTGCAAAGTCGCAAACATCTCCCGTGAAATAGGAGAATCATCATCATAAGTGGCATTAACTGTAGGTTCAGCAGGTGTATCACGCGACATAACAGTAGCTTGCGCTCTGGTGACTACTGCATTCGCAGCTTGAATATGTCGCTCTTCCCATTCAGCAATTTGCTGAGGGGTACACTCTTTTATACCGTGTATTCGACCTAGAATCACATCGCTAATCGGATTCTGAAGCAGGCACGCATGAATTTTCCCTGAAAAAAATGGTGTATGTAAATTAATTATAGCTGTGGGAAAGGTTTCCACAGTGCCTCCAAAGGTGACGCATTTCACAACATTGCCTGTAGCGCACGATGGGTCGATCAGCGAAGTCCGGACACCGACTGTGCTACAACCTGAATCAAATAAAATAGAGCATGGAATGGAATTTACATATCCTTTATTAAATTTAAGACAACCCTGTCCCTGGTGTACTGACGCAGAAGTGGCCGTGCAGACTGCAGGTAGACTAGGCAAAATATGTCCGCATCGCAGCGTCGTGATCGCCTTTGGCTGGAAAAGAGTCGTACATTCAGAACAAGCTTTTACCTGATTAAAATCAAGAAAACAAGACATGGCATTATGCGTATTAGCATCTTTATCTTGTTCATTGTTAGTCTGTGTATCTCTTAAAGCAACATTAGCATGTCGACGTGAATTGCTTGAAGATCTATCTCTTCGTCGCGATCGATTCTGACTATTGGCATTAAAATTGCTGTAATTACTATTTCTGCCTGAGTTGAAATCTGGGTGAGTACGCCAATTATTGTCCTCATTGTTGTGATTTTGGCTAAATGATCTATTCCAAGAACCCTGTCTATTTTGAGGATTTTGTGATTGTGATCGCCAATTGTGTTTATTATTGTTTCCTTGATTATATCTGAAATTATTGTTACCAAAATCTCGTAATCTATGAGATTGGCCCCAAGAAACATTAAATGGAGCAGATTGCTGGTATTGTTTCCCCTTATAAAAATTACCATAGTTAAAATTGTCATTACTTCCATTATTAAAGTATCTGTCGTTACTCATCGAACGATGGCGTGAAACGTTCTTCTGTTGCATAGCGAAAGCAACAGGTAACTCATTTTTGATCAGCGCATTACTAATATCCATGTTGGGTGGAAAAACTAACCCGGAAGGTAAACTGATGTTGCAGAGTTTACATGTTCCCTCGCTGCTACAACATTTAGTTTTCCGTCTAGGCTTGCAGGCGTTAGACTTTTAAACTTATTTTTTTCCATCGACGTTTGGATTAATTTACTCATTCATTTCTTATGTAGCAATGCCGTTTCAAGATATGTGTCACTTAATATCGGTGCAGAGTTGAGAGAGATGGCTGAGCATCACAATCCCCTCTGTGTTGCAGCATGTTGAGAACCAGCATTTCACACTAGGCTTGGGGGGATCACATGGGCACCAGACTTAATACTGGCTCTTGACTGGATGGCCGCATGCAGGAGATTCTACAGTGGAGGGATGGCAGGTGGTAGGTATCTGGAAGTTGCTCTGTGCAGGACGTGAGGATTCCTTGGGAGAGCCCAGAACCAGAGCACAGCATTGTGCAAGCTCTGCATAGATGGAGAGCCCCCTGGATGACGGGGAATGCACAGTGTGCTACCCCATCTATCCCCAACTGCTAACTTAGAACCAGAAGTGGGGTCCTCTGTATGCGTGCCAGGCCAGGATAAAATGCCTGGGAAAGAGACTGGAGCTCAGAACTCCCTAACTCAAAGTGGCAGGATGGCAGAAAAGCCATGGGAAAGACAGGGCTATTTTGAAGATAATGCAACCATATTTTCACCATACGAGCTTGGACGCCGCCTCGGTAAACAAGGTCCGCGCAGAGCAGTGACACCCCCAGGCTGCTTGCGAATAGTCTACTACTGGGAACATAAACAGATTAGGGATGAGCCCACTCTCCCGTTGAACAGGTGCTAAAGTCATAGATACTGGGCCAGAAGGCGCACCGGAAACCACAGTATCACGCAACTCGCTTTTTTTTTCTATGGAGAGTACACCGTCAAATAAATCTCGTACTGGTGCTCGCCCTGTGGAGCTCCACCAGGCAGGTGCAGTGCCGGGCTCTGAGCCTCGACAGAGCCCACCCCTCAGCTACTGGAGGACCCTCTAGACCGTATTGTGGAGTCAAGCAGACGGCGGAGGAAAACTACTGACCAAAAAACAAAACAGAAAAAGAGAAACCCAGAGTGCCACTTGTCATGATGCACTGGAATGCAGAGGGAGTGAACAGCAAGCAGGCTGGATACAGCAAAAAGACAGAGCTGGAAAACATCTTGTATGAGAAGCAAGTCAGTGTTTGCTGTATCCAAGAGACTCACTTGAAAGCAGATCAAACCTTTAAAATAAGGGGATATCAATGCTTCAGATCCGACAGAAGAGATAGACGAAAAGGAGGAGTACTTACTCTTGTAAGGAATAACATTCCTGCACACGAAAGGAAAACCTTCATGGATGGAGCAGAATATCAGCTGTTGCAGATAAAGGTAGACAAGATGGAAATAGAACTCCTGAACTATTACTGTCCGAACAACAAACCCATGAGTCTCAGCTCTATACAGGTACCAGCCACCAACTTTATAGCAGTTGGAGACTTTAATAGCCACTCCCAGAGCTGGGGCTATAACCATCTGGATCACAGAGGTGAAGAGGTTGAACTTGGCAAGATGATCACTCCCTAATCCTAGTCAATAATGCCACAGATACTCCTACCTTCTACTCCAGAGGATGGCACACAACTTCAACACCAGATCTTGCCTTCTCCACACCAGATATAGCTGGATCTATTAGTAGAGAAGTAGGAGACCAACTAGGGGGAAGCGACCATCGCCCAATCTTTCTTACTGTCCAGAGTGCAACTCTCAGTACAGGCCCAGCCATTACAAGATGGAACTACAAAAAAGCCAACTGGGGTTTATTCAGGCATCAGGTGAACACGCTGCTGTCTACCTTCAAGGTACAGAACAGAGACATTAATGAAGTGGTAAAAGACTTCAACAGATGCATACTACAAGCTGCAAAAGAAACCATTCCCAAAGGATGCCGGCGTAACTACATACCATGCTGGTCCAGCGCACTCCAAGGGCGTCAGGAAGCTATGGACAGGGCTGGAAGGGACGCAGAGTCTCAGCCTTCACTTGAAACTCACGGCAAATGGAGAGGGGCTGTAGCGGAGTTTCGGAGAACAAAGCTAGAAGAAAGGCGGAGGGGCTGGAGAACTAAAGCGGCGTCGCTGAACCTTGGGAAAGACGGCGGGAAACTTTGGAGATTAGTCAGGTCTCTAAATGAAGAGCGTTCCTCACCTAGGCAGACCTTTTCACACTTGGATGAAGTTGGCAAACTTTTTCAGAGGAAAACAAGGCTGCAGACCTGTTTGCTATAAAGATATAGTTCAGAAAGCAACACTTACCCAATAACATAGACCTATCATGAGAGAGTATAAGAAAAGAAAATACTTTTCATAACTCATGGGACCAGGGACATATACTCCTGCCCCAATGAGGGAACCCATCACACTAGGATAACTACAGAAGGCTATTTCCAAGCTTAAGTTTCAAAAGTCACCCGGCCCAGACAAAATCAGCAACGAAATGCTAGTAAATCTGAGCTCAGCAGCAAAGACAAAACTGCTTGAGATATTCAACCACAGCTGGTTGAAAGGAAAGGTTAACCGCCAAGTAATGTGGAGGAGAAGCCATCACAATACCCATACTAAAGAAAGGGAAAATGTAAGGACCGAGGCTGCAAGTTTTACCCTGGCCAATCCAGCCTCACAAGCTGTGTTGGGGATAGGACTTATGGAAGCGAATAGTCAACCACAGAATTGGAAATAGTATTTAGAGTCCCAGGGCAGATCCTGGTGCCGGAACAAGCTGGATTTAGAGAATGCTACAGTATAGAAGACCAAGTTACTTACTTGTCTCAAGCAATAGAAGATGCCTTCCAGGAGAAGAAAAAAGGTCCTAAACGAATCATGTTGTTGACTTTCAAGCAGGCCTTTGACAAGGTGTGGAAAGATGGCCTCATTGCAAAACTTAGGAGAAGTGGAATCCAAGGCAACATGATGAAATGGATCCAGTCATACTTGCATAACAGGAGAACTAGAGTCACTCTTGACGGTCTGCAGAGCAGAACAGTGTTGCTCCATCAGGGGGTACCTCAAGGAGGAGTAATTTCCCCAACACTCTTCCTTGTTTACATCAATGACCTGGTGAAAGATCTCCCTGCAGGAGTTAAAGCTGCCTTATATAATGCAAGATGACCTAGAACATCTGGTGCTGGCCTGATGAAAATGGTCAACCACAAGGCAAATTATAGAATGCAGCGGGCAGCAGACATGCTAGTGTCATGGGCAGAGAAATGGCTTATCACAATAAACACAGACAAAACCTCCACAACACTGTTCTCCCTCGCCCCCCCAAGGACAAATCAGCTAACATACACCTAGGGACAACCGTGATCAAGGAAGAAAGCTACCCCACCTATCTTGGGGTGACATTTGACCAAAGGCTTACATGGAATAAGCATATTGAAAACGCAGAAGGAAAGGCCCGAAGACGACTAGGCATACTCAGAAAATTAGCAGGTACCAACTGGGGAGCAAATAAACGAAATCTAAAGAAGATTTATAATGGAGTAATAAGACCACACTTAGAGTTTAGCTCAGCAGCATGGTCATCAGCTGCTAACTCACATCTGCAGTCTTTGGACAAGGTGCAAAATCAAGCTCTCAGGCTCATTACAGGAGCCATGAAAACTACACCAATAACAGAGATGCAGAAGGTTGCTGGATCACAGACATTGTCCCATAGAAGAGACACAAAAACCATGATCCAGATGGAAAAGTACAACAGTATGCCAATGCACCCAATGAAGGCAAGACTAGATGATCTGGCATTGGGACGTCTAAAGCGTAGCAGCTTTGTGCATCGGGGAAAAAGACTTATAAGACAGCATCAAGAAGACCTATCCATGAAGACAACACCACTGAAGCCCACCCTATACCCTGTACCATGGGAGCAGGCCAGCAGTGCCCTCCAAATTAATACATCAGTCAGTGGTCTCACAAGTGGATGTGAGTATATGATCTGCAAAAACGAACTGCTACATTGAGTATGATCCAAGAAAGCTATCCCGATCAATCATGGATACATGCCTATACAGATGGATCAGCAACTAATGCTGTTAGGAATGGAGGTGCCGGTATCTTTATCTCATATCCTGACAACCACTATGAGACTAGGCACATTCCCACTGGTAAATTCTGTTCCAACTATACAGCTGAGGTTCAAGCTCTAGAGCAAGCTGCAAATATGATTTATAACACCAACTCTGACTGCCACCAGGTAGTCATCCTCACAGATGCACTGTCTGTCCTGCAAGCTCTCAAGGGTGGTAAACTCCCGCATCTGAGAAATGAACTAAACAAGGTAGCTGCCAAAAAGAGAACCATACTTCAGTGGGTACCATCTCATTGTGGTGTACCCGGAAATGAAAAGGCAGATAAACTTGCAAAAAAGGGAGGAGAATGTGAACAAGAAGATAATGAAGTCACATACTTTGAGAAAAAGAGAGCTATCCAGACTATCAGAAGAGAACAGAACCAACCCAAAGACGACTATCACACTCTCGACCGGCAGGGAACAGATAACTATTTTTCGACTCAGGACAGGGCATAACAAACTGAATAAACACAATGCACAAGCTACGATTTTGAAAGAAATGCAGGATTTTACTGACGATAAAACGTTTATCGCGCAGCAATAAAAACGAAAAGACCGTCAATAAGAC
>JAMPIV010005337.1:0-150000 GCA_024509875.1 Oreohelix idahoensis
TCCAGACAGCCACAGAGCACCAGACCCGTGAGCAGACCCCCTCGCCTCCCCACTGGATCTTCCAGCACTTGTCCGCCGCGTCCCACCCCGTCCACCAGCAGAACATCTCCCAGCCCACCCCCCGCCCCCCTTCTCCCCCAGAACCTTTGCCTCCCGCCCTTTCCCCCCCCCACCGCCGAGCCCATCCCAGGATTCCCTACCTCCTAGACCCCCCGTCCCCAGAGCATCAAGATCCAGGACAGCACTCCCCTCCCCCCCCCCTACCCCACGCCCCCAGAACGCCCAGCCCCGCTCATCCCCCCGCTCCACTCCACCACCGGCAGTCACACCCCTCCCTCAGTCCCCAGCCCAGCACAGATCCTCCCCCCTCCCCCAGGATCAGCCAATCCTCAGCAGCATGCCCCCTTCAGCAAATCCCAGCGACGCCCAGAACACCACTGACCGTCACCCCAG
The DNA here is from genome assembly GCA_024509875.1 of Oreohelix idahoensis. Lineage (NCBI taxonomy): Eukaryota > Metazoa > Mollusca > Gastropoda > Stylommatophora > Oreohelicidae > Oreohelix > Oreohelix idahoensis. Next base: position 454 of record JAMPIV010005337.1, read on the forward strand.
ATCCCAGGTCCACCCCCCCCACACCCAAGACCCCCGCAGAACGCTCCGCCATCCCACACACCCCCTTCCCACCCATCCCCCCACCGAAACATCCCTCTGCCCAACAGTCAGCCCCGCGTAGAACTCACCCAGCTCCCCCCCAGACACCCAGAACCTCAGGTCCAGACAGAACAGACCCCACTACCCCCCTCCCACCCCCCAACCCCACCCACACCACCCAGAACCCCCCCACCCCAGCCCGGCGACCAGCCCCTGCTTCAGAATCCTCCCCACCCCCCCCCACCCCCCCCCTCGACGCCCGTGTCGCTCAGACCCCCCCCACAGGCCAACCCCCCTGCCGGACCCCTTGCCTCCAGACACCCCCCTATTCTCAGACCCAGCCCCCCACCTCTCTACCCCCCAACAGGCCTCAGAGCCCGCCCCCCAGAACCCCATTACCGCCAGAACCCCCCTCCCCTCCCCCCGCCGCCCCCACAGAACCTCCCACCAGCCCCCAGACCCCCGCCCACCCCTGTCCGACTCTTCCCCCAGAGCCCCCAGCCCGCTACTCCCGTTCCCGACTCCCTGCCACCCATCCCACCAGCCGGCATCGCCTCCTCAGAACCAGTAGCCCCAATCCCCGCACCGCCACCGTCCAGTCTCCCTCCCACCAGACAGCCCCTGCCGCAGAACCCCTCAGACCCCCCAGACCCCAACCAGACAGCCCCAGAAGCCAGCCGCATGCCCCACCCAGAACCGCTGCCCTGACCGCCGCCCCCCAGCCCCCTCCCCCTACAGATTGGGCTCTCACCACTGACCAGCCCTTCAGCCGCTCAGCCAGCAGAACCACTCCCATCAGCCCACGTTCCACCCCCAACAACCAGATCCCCCCCTTCTCCCAAGACCCTACCATAGCAGACCAGACCCTCATGGGTCCCCCCTGAATCCAGATCCCCCAGAAAGACCCAGCCCCCGCATGACCAGGCCCTCCCCAGCCAGGCGCCAGGCCAGATTATCTTCCCCCAGACTCCCCCGAATACCAGCAGCCCCTCAGCACCCCGCCCCGCCCCCCCCCCCTCAGGTCACCCACTCCACCCCGCCCCCCGTCCCCCTCCAGACACAGAAGCCGCCCACCGCCCAGAACCCCCCACTCACAGATTACTCCCCCAGACACGCAGACCCCCCCACCCAGAACCCCAGGCCTTGTTCCCACAGCCCAATCCCCCCCCAGGGCAGACCCATTCTCCTTCATACCCCCTCCAGAATCAGACCACCCCTCCCCCCGCCCCAGATCCCCCTCCCCAGCATCCGCCAGAACCCAGTCCTCCCCACCACAGACACCGTTACTCCCACCCCAGTCTCATCCCGCCCCGCTCCCCCCCCTCCAGAATCACAGACCTCCTGCCTACAGCCCCCAGCCAGACCCCAGATCTCCTGCCAGAACCAGATCCCGTCCGTCGCCCGATCAGACCACTCCCCACCCAGTACCACTCCCTACCACCCCCACTCCCTGCTTTCACCCCAGAACAGAGTCCCCAGACCGCCAGTCCCCACTGCCGCACCGCCGCCCCCTACCCTCCTCCATGATCCCAGCCCACCCCCCCCCAACAGCGGCCCGTCCTCCCAGACCACGCACCCCCCCCTCCCCCCTTCCCACTCCTCCAGAACCTCCTCCCGAGATACCAGCCTCCCCCATGCATCGCTCTCCCAGCTTCTCCCACGTCACGCACTCCCCCGCCCCCCCCCACCCCCCCCCCCCCACTTATCCAGACGTCCCTCCCCCCGCTCCCCACCCCAGACCCGCCCCCGCCCAGAACCCACCATCACCCCTCCATCTCACAGAATGCCCACCCCACCGCACCTCACTCAGAACCAGACAGATCCCGCCCCCACCAGACCACCCAGAACTGCTCATGCAGACCAGTCAGCCCCATAACCTCCAACCACAGTCACCAGACAGGGATCCCCACGCCAGATCCCGGGCCCCAGACCCTGGCCCCCCGGCCCCCCCCCCCCCCGCCCCTCCAGACTCCAGAACTCACCCAGACATCACGCAGAATGCCAGCCTGTCACAGAATCCGAATTTTCCAAGAACCCGAACGCTTCACTAACCCCCCCACCCCCAGACAGCAGACACCCCCCAGTCTCCCCCCCCCCCCATCTCTCCCACGCCCAGACAGCCACCGCCAGTACCTCAGCCCCCGAGCCCCCCCAGATCTGCCCCAGGCCCCCCCCCCCCACCCCCAGCTTCTGACCGCCGCAGACCAGACCCACCCCTCCCCCCCCCCTGACCAGCCAGTACCCCCCCCAGGAGCCCCCCCCCACGCAGAACGCTTTCCTCTACCCCCCCGCCACCCACGAACGCAGCACGGTCAGTACAGACGCTGACCCACGCTCGACCCCCCGCAGAACCCTCCGCTCCGCCCACCAGGCCGAAATCAGATCTTTCCCCCAGATCCAGTCCCAGACACCACCAGACCCACCATCTCCAGAATCCTCCCAGATCTCCCTCAGCAGCCTTCCCCGGCTTTCCACCGACATCCACCCCGCCCCCAGACAGCCAGATATCCCCCTACCCCCACCCCTCCCCAACCTCCCCTCACTCCAGCCGTCCGCCCACCCCCCCCTCCCGCCAGGCCCACCACAGCCTGCATCAGCCACCCCGCCGCCACGTTCACACCAGAACCGCGATCTACCGCCCACCCCCCACACACCCCCACGGCCCCCAGACTACTCCTCCCCACCCCCCTCCCAAGCCCCACGCACCCCAGCCCCCCCCCTCCCCGTCATGAATATCCACAGACAACAGTGCAGCGCCGTCTGAATCACCGCATCCCAGGACCCCCAGATCCCAGCACAGACGCATTCCCCCTCGGCAGAACCCCCCCCTCCCTCCCAGCAGAACAGTGCCCACCCACCCATCGCGTTCCTCCCACCCAGCTCAGACCCAGCAGACCAACACCAAAACCAACACAGAAGCACGCGCCGCCAGACCTTCCCCGCCGACCCAGTCCCCCACCCCCCTCCACACGCCACAGCAGACTCGCCCAGCTCCAGAATCCCTCCAGCGCCGCAGAACCCCCCCACCCAGCCCGACCCTCAGAATCAGCAGCTCGTTCTGCCAGCCCCAGACCCTCCAGACTCCCAGCGCCTCCCCAGACGCAGACCCCCCACCATCAGAATCCCTCAGACACACAAACAGATCAGCACAGCGGCCAGACCCCGGCAGATCCCTGAAAGCCCCCCAGAATCCCACCAGTACCCTTCCCCGCTCAGAAGGCTCCCAGACCCGCAGAACCGCCTTCCTTCTTCCTTCCCCCGCAGGACACAGGCTCACACCAAGCAGATCCTCCAGAGCCCCCCCCCCGCACCCTCCAGGACCCCCCCAGGCCCACACCTTCCCTAGTCTCACTCCAGACAGACCCCCCACCCCCCCGCGCCCCCGCCCACTCGCAGAGCTTCCACCCCCACCAGACCCAGTGCCCCCCAGAACCCCCCAGTCTCAGTCCCCCCAGACCCGTCCGCCGAGACCCCCAGACAGCCCTGCAGAAGCACCCCCAGAACCTCCTCCCCCCAGACTTCCAGACATTAGACACCCCAGAACCCCACCCCGCCTTTTCGCCCCCTCAGAATCCTAGATCTCCCACAGTACGTTATTCCGGCCAGAACCCCAGCCCTCCAGAACCAGGACTACCCATCCAGAACCCCCCATCTCAGAATCCTCATCCAGACCCCCCACTCCCAGACCACCCCGCCCCCAGAACCCCCACAGCCTCCCCCCAGGCCAGACCCCTCAGATCCGAGCTCAGGCCACGCTTCCCCCCCAGATTCCCCTGACCCAGTCCCTCAGACAGAACCCCCCAGAACCACAGGACACGGCAGCCCCACACCGCGCAGACCCCCCCCCGCCAGACACCCACGTCCTTCCTCCCACCCCCAAGACCGCACCGCTCGCTCACAGCACTGTTCCCCAACCGCCCAGCCCACCCACCACCCTCCCAGAGCCCCCGCCCACTCCAGATCAAGATCAGACTCTCCAGAACCCCCCCCCCCCCACCAGCCCCAGACAGACCACAGCGCCCCCCCCAGCCGCCCCAGCACCCACAGAGCCAGAGTCATCAGGACCCCCGTCCAGATTCAGAACCCCGCCACCCGTCCCTCCCCTTCCCCACCCCCGCCAGATCTCAGAGCCACCCCCCAGCGTATCCCCAGAGCCCAGAAACCCAGAATCCCCCCACTCAGCAGCAGAGCTCCACCCCGCCGCAGACTCCTCGACCAAGCCCGCCCCAACCCCAGCTCACAGACCAGCAGTCTCCCCCCCAGGAGCAGAATACAGCCCGCCCCCAGACCCAGTCCCCCCTCTCACCTGCGCCCAGAGCCCTCCCCAGACGGCTTCTGTCCCAGAACAGCCCCAACCTCGCCCAGACCCCCCTCCCATCCCCCCCCCTCAGAATAACCCACCCAGATTCCCCCGACGCCCGCACATACCCCCTAGACCCCCAGCCAGCCAGCCCCTTCCCCGCCTGCCCATTCAGACTTCAGACCCACCCCCTCGCTCCCAGACCACCTTCCCTCAGCCCAGGACCAGAATCCGCCCCTCGGCTGGCCCAGACCGCCTCCTCGCGGCCAGACCCCCTCCACCCCTCCGGCACCAGACACAAGATCTACCCAGGACACCCCACCCCATCACCACCCAGACCAACCGCCCAGCAATCCCCAGCCACACCCCACCCAGACCAGACCCCATCTCAACCGGACCCCCTCCAGAACCGCGCGCCGCCCCCAGACTACCCTCCCCCCCCCCAGCTACAGACTTCACCGCCTCAGTCCGCCCCACTCACAGACACAACACCACGTCTGAACACTCTCCCGCACTCCAAGCAGAATGCGACTTCCCCCCCACCTCAGAATGCGGCACCACCCCCCCGTCCCAGGCCGCCACCCTAGCCCCCCCCTCCCTCCACAGACTTCCCGCCAGACCCACTCCAGATAGCACAGATCTCCCCCCAGACCCTCTCCTCGCTCAATAACATGCCGCCTCCCCCCCTGCGTCCCCCCAGCGGTTCACCAGGACCTTCACAGACCCCCCTTTCCCCGTCGCCCACGCCCTCTTCAGGCAAGCCACACATCAGATCCCCCCCAACACCTCCCCCAGCCGCTCAGCCCCGCCTCCACCCCAGAACTCCCCAGACCGTCCGACTCCCCCGTCCGGCCCTCGCGCATCACCCCGTCCCCTCCAGACCCCCCCTCCCCAGGTTTGCACAGCTCCTACCTCCCCTGCTCCAGTTGGCCCCCTCCTCAGAACCAGCGCAGGACCCGCCTCCAGACACCCCCTCCAGTCTCCGCCACCAGCCGCCAGAGCCCCCCCCAGCTCAGCCCAGAAGGCCCGACCCCCGTCAGCACCAGCCAGTCGCCACTCAGATCCCCCCACAGACGCCCCCCTCCCCCCCCCGCACCCCCCTGCCCACCCACCCCATCCACAGCAGCCCCCCAGATCCCCCTGCCCCCTCCCTGGCTCCACACCCCCCCAGACAGCCCGCCTCAGCCCCTCCCGCGCCCCAGACCCCCCCCAGTCCCACAGTCCCCCCCCCCCCCAGTCTCACCCCCCCCACAGAATCCTGAACCCAATTCTGCAGACCAGAAAAAACCGCCCCCAGATCCCCCCCACTCCTCCCCCCCCCCCCCTCCAGATACCCTCAGGTCAACGACAGGCCCCCCGCTCCCCCCAGCCGACACACCCAGAACAGATCCCGTCAGTACCCGCCCCAGAGTCACAGAACCTCAGCCCCCTCCAGGCCAGACCTTCACCCCCCCCCCCTCCAGACCCCACCCAGCCCCCGCAGACTTCAGACACCGCCCCCCCCCAGACGCCCACCAGCCAGCTCACCCCACGCAGAGCCGATCCAGGCCGTCCAGCCACTCCCGCAGCACATCCGCGACCTCAGAACAGCCCCCCCAACAAGCAGACTCCCACGACAGATCCAGATAAGGCCAGCCTCCCCAGTACAGTCCTATCAACCCAGAACATTCCAGAACCACCCCCAGACCAGAACCAGTCCCCTTCAGACCCAGAACCCACAGAGCCAGAGCGCCCCTCCTCAACGACCACCTCTCCCCCCCCCCCCCTCCAAGGCCGCCCGCTCCTCCAGAGACATCCCCCCAGCGCGATCTCCCCCTCGCTCTCTGTACGCCCCCACCCGCTGAACCGGGCCCTCCCCCCCAGAGGCCCACCCCCCACAGACCGTTCATCCACACCCCTTTCACCCCCCTACTGCGCCCCGCCACTTCAGACTCCTCCCCACACCCCAGAATCCTCCCCCCCACCCTCCCTCCAAGAATCTCAGACCTCCATCCACCAGATCTGCCCCCTCCGCCCAGACCTACCCCTCCCAGACCCAGAATCCCGTACCAGCCAGATTCAGACCCCCCCACCTGGCCCCTGTCCACCCACACCCCAACCCTGCTCTCCCTGCAGCCAGAACCCCAGCTCAGACCCCCGCGCCTCCAGGCCCCCCCGCCCACCCATCCGGCAGAACCCCCCAGACAATCACCTGCAGCCCCAGACCAGCTCTCTCCCAGTCCCCGTCACAGACCCCCCCCCAGACGCCACCCCAGACCCCCCAGACCCAGGCACCCCCTCCAGACCCCACAGACCCCAGCCGCATCTCGCATCCTCCTCACCATCAGACGTCACCCGCAGATAACTCCCCGGCCTCACGCTCGACCAGATCCCACACCCTCTCAGGACGCGCCCCCACCCAGATCCACTTCATCAGCTCCTCCACAGACCCCAGACCACCCACTCGCATCCCCCCCCCCCCAGACATCAGATACACAGCCCCACAAGCCCCCCCCACGCTGCCACGCAGCCCGCCCACCCAGAGCGCCCTCCACAGATCCCAGCCCCCCGAATCACCACCAATCAGACCCGCACGGCTCCTCCCCCGCTCCTCACCAGCCACCAGCGCCCTGACGCCTGGCGCCCCCTCTCAGAACCCCCTCCCCCTCTCCCCCCCACCCGCCCCCCCAGGGGTGGGGGAACAGCTCAGACCCGCCACTCCCCCCCAGACAGAGCCAGATCCTTGTTGCCCCCGCCAGAAACCCCTCCCAGCCCAGAAGCACCATGCACCAGATGCCACCATCTAGTCCCTCCGCAGCCAGCACCCCCAGCCCAGACCCCTGAGGACCAGACTCCCCCCCCGTCGCCCCCGCCCCGCCCCACCCTCCCACGACCCAGCAGCCCCCCACCCAGAACCCCCCCCCAGACCCCCGCAGACCCGCCCCCCCCCCCCCCAGACCAGACCCAGACCACCCCACCCCAGCAGATCCGACCCGAAGTCCCAGCCAGCGGCCGCCCCCCGCAGCGAGTCGTCCCCCCACATCACTCCCTTCCCCCCAGCCTCCCCCGCACCCCACTCCCCCCCCCCGTGGCCAAGTTCCTCACAGGAAGCCCAGAACTCCCCCGATTCCCCCCTCCCGAACCCAGAGTCCGCTGGCTCCAGCCCGTGCACCCCCCCCTCCCTCGCACAGCCCGCAGCACCCAGACCTATCCAACCACCTCCCCGTCCCCTCCCTCTCCTACCTCCACCCCACACCCTGGCAAACACCCCCCCCCCCCCCCTCCTCTCCCCCCCCCCCAACGACCCAGACAGAAGTTCCACAGCACCCCCCCCTCCACTCCCCATCCAGACCAGCCCAGATCATCCCAGCTCCGCACGACCTGTCTGCCACCCCCCCCAGTCCATCCAGAACACCCCACTCCTCATAATCCCCAGCCCAGCCCCCCCGCCCACCACCCACCCCCTCAGGACCCACCCCCAGCAGCCCCCCCCCAGGCACCCCCCTCAGACCCCCCCCCCCTCTCTCGACTCGCTGCGCCAACATGTCACCCACACCCCAGAACCTCCCAGAACCAGCAGCCGCTTCCCCTCAAGCCCTGCGCCCCCCCCAGAGCCCAGGTCCCATCCATCACCGAACCAGAATTTACAGACCCTTCACGCCAGACCCTCCCGCCGACGCCCCCCCCCCGCAGAACCTCCCCCCCACTCCCCCTCCCAGAAACTCAGACCTCCCCCCCCCAAGACACACACACCCCCAGCCCAACGCCCAGCCGCCACATCCCCCCCCACACTCCTCGCCCTCAGCCCCCCGTCTTCGACCACCTCTCCCCCAGCCCCCCCCCCCCCAGCGCCCTCCCCCCCCCCCTCACCCCCAGCTCAGAGCCCGCCATCCCTCCCTGGATGCCCAGCTCCATCCCGCGACAGTCCCTCTGACCCCCACCCCCCATCCCCCGCCCCCCCAGTAACCCCCCTGCGCCCCCCCGGCTCACCTCCACGCAGAACCCTCAGCCCTCCCAGATCCAGACAGACTCAGCTCCCCCCTCCCCCCCCTGCCCCACCAGACCCGCTCCCAGTCCACCCAGACCATGCCCAGACCCCTCCCCGCCAGCCAGTCCTTCCCAGAACCTTGCCGCCCCCCGACCAGACCCCCAGCCCCCCCCCAGACCGCACCCGCCCCAAGATCATGCCCCCCCCCCCACACCCCCACCCTTCCCCCCCCTAGCCAGAACCCTACCCTTCCCAGCCCCCCCCAGGCCTCCACAGACGTCACCCACACCACTCCGCACCCCCCCCCAGACGCCCTCCCCCCCTCCCCACCCTCCATCCGCAGATTTCCCCCCAGTTACCCCCACAACCCCTCCCACCCCCTCTCCCCCACCCCACAGAACCCCCCCCCCCACTCCTCCCTGCCGAACGCCCCCAACTTCCCAGACCGCCCCCAGGTCTGCCGTGAGCCCCGCCTCACCAGAAACCTCCACCAGAGCAAGAAGACCCAGACACCGACCGGCACCCAGACCCCTACCCCCCGCACAGACTACCCCCTTCGGCTCCGGCCCCAGCCCCCCCCGCATCTTGCGCCCCCTTTCCAGCCCCAGCTGGCGGCACCGGCCCACCAGAACCCAGCCCCCACCCAGACTCCCAGAACCCCCGCCCGCAGGACTCTCCTCTCACCCCCACGCCCTTCACCACCAGGCCAGCCCCCCAGCCCCCCCCCACCAGATCCCCCCTGTCCACTCAGCAGTGCCCCCCCGCCCCCACACCCGCCACCGTCCCCCCAGCCCTCCAGAACGTTTCCAGATTCCCCAGAAGCCCCCCCCCCCCCACCCACCAGCTCCCCGCGCCAACCCCCGACCGCCCACCCCCCTCAGACACACAGAACCCACCAGATCCCAGACCCAGAACCCCGCCCCCTCGCCCCACAGCAGCCTCCCTCTCCCCCTCAGACCCACCCTCCGTCCCACGCCCCAGACCACCCCAGGACCCCTCCCTCACAGACTGCCACCCTCCCATCTGAACCCCAGCCCACACCCCCCCATGCAGCCCCTGTCCCACCCACCAGCCCACCCCCCCCCCACCCCAGACCTCTCCCTCCCAGGCTCCCTCGCCCTCCCCCACCAGCTGCCTCCCCAGCTGCACCACCCCCCCTCCACTCCCGAGCACTGACCACCTGCCCCCCGCAAGACAAAGCCCCAGGGTCCCAGCCCCTCCCAGACCCAGCCTGACCAACCCCACCCCCTCTTCGCAGACCCGCCTACCCCCACCGCGCTCATACTCCCCCAGACAGACCCTCCGCCCCAGATCAGAATACCCCCCACTGCGTCCCTTTCCCCCCCCAGCCCCCCCCCTCTCCAGATCGCACCCGTCCCCCCAGCCGCTCCTCCGACCAGGGCCAGACCTCCCCAACCTCTCCCCCCCTCCCCCGCCCCGGACGTACCAACCCTCCACCCCACCCCAACCCAGCCCACCCCGCAGGCCCCAAACGCGGGCACACACAAGAACTTTACCACCAGAATCCCACTAGTCAGACCCCCTCACCCTACCAGACCCCCCGCGCATGCGCCACCCCCCCCACCCTTCCCCAGTCCAGCCTCAGACACTCCTCCCCACCCTCCCCCCCTTTTCACTCCAGAAACAGTTCCAGACCAGACCTTGCCAGACCCCGCCGCGCCCCTCCCACCCACCCCCAGGCCCAGATAACGCACTCTCTCAGATCCCCCCTTCCCCCTCAGAACCGCCAGACCACTCCCTTCCCAGACCCCCCCTGTCAGACTCTTCCCCCCAGCTCTACCAGCCCCCCTCATGACCCAGAATTCCAGGCAGCCCGTCCCTCCCGCCCTCCACACACCAGACTCCTTCCCCAGGGGACCGCCCCCCCGCCACCACCTCAGCCCAAGACCTCTCACCAGACCACCCTCCCGCCCAGCCAGCCCCCCCGGAACTCCCCCTGACCCCTCCCCCGCCCTCAGACGCCTCACCCCAGCTGTCGCCCTCTCAGAATGCCCCAGACAGATTCACCCTTTCTCTTCGCCCCCCCCCCCCCCCCTTCCAGTCCCCCACTCCCTGCCCGTCTCGACCCCCCTCCCCAGCCTTTCCCCCTACCCAGAATACCAGATCCAGCCTCGCCCCCGGCGACCCACCCCCCACCACCAGAACACCAGAAGCCCACCCCACCCCAGAAGCAGACCCCACCACCCTACCCACCCCTCCCCTTAAGACCCCCCGTCCCCCACTCCTCGCCAGACCTCCCACCCCCCCGCAGCCCCCCTCCGCCAACCCCCCGCCACCCCCCTCCCCTGAATCGATGCCCAGATCCCCCCCACCCCCCCCCCCCACCCTACCCCGTCCCCCCCCCCAGTTCCAGTCCCAGAACCCCCCGCCGACCCAGAACAGAACCCCATGTCTCCAGACACCCACGCCCCCGCACCCCCCTTGCTCCACCGCCCAGAAACACAAGGACCCCCCAATCCCCCCCTAGTGGCCCCCCTCCCTGAGCTCCGCGACCAGACAGACCTCCCACGCAGAACATCTGCCCAGACCTCTCCTGGCCCTGCCCACCCCCCCACAGACCAGACCCAGAAACCCCCTTGACACAGCTCCCCCTCTCGACCTCCCCCACCCCCCCTCCCTCCAGCCCCCAGACGCCCCACCCGCCCCCCGCACCGCAATCAAGCTCCCCGCCCCTCCCACGCCAGTACCCAGAACTCAGCCCCCCCCAACCCACTATCTCCGCACCTCGCCACCCTTCACCCCCCCAGAACCTCCCCCCCCCTCGCTCTCCAAGCCAGACATCCTGCTCCGCCCCCACAGGACACCCTCCCTCCACTCCCCGTCAGAATCCTCCCAGCCAGACCAGCCCTGTCCCCTGAACCCCCCCCCCCCTCACAGTTGCCTCAGCTCCCACACACTTCACCTCCTCGCGCCCCAGACAGATCCTCCACTTCGCCTGTCACCCCCCCCCCCGTCCCCCCCCCCCAGATGAACACCCACCACCCACTCACCCACCCATCGCAGCTCCCATCAGACCCTCCCCCCCCCCCCCCCAGACGCCAGCCCCCCCAGAGGGCCCACCACCACCCTCCACAGACGTTCAACCCCTACCCCCCCAACCCAGAGCCCCCCCACCCAGATCAGTTTAATCCACGCCCCCTTCAGTTCCTCAGACCCAGCCAGCCGCACTCTACGCCACCACATCCTCCCCACCCCCCCCATTCCCAGACACCCAGCCTGCCCTCGCAGACCCCAGCAGACGCACCCCGCCCAGCTGCCTCACTTCTCCCCCTCCTGATGCCCCCCAGCAGACCTCCAGATCCCCCCTCCCCCCCCCCGATCACCCCCCAGGACCTACCTCATCTCCACACGCCATCGCGGCCCCCGCCATTGCTCCCCAGACACACCAGATTCACACCACATCCCACACCCCCCCCCCTCCCTCACCCCCCACTCGAGCCTCCCGAACAGTCCACCAGACGACAGAACCCCCCAGACCACAGGTGCTGCACCAGGCCCACCCTCCCACCCGCCCAGCCGCAGAACCAGACACTGCCAAGCGCCACCTGACTAGACCCCCATCCAGACTCCTCAGAACCCCCCCCCCCCCCCCCCCCCCCTCCCAGGAACCATCTTTCGTCCCCTCGCAGACCCACAGCGCCCCCAGCAGTCGCCCTCCATACCCCACCACTTCCCCGAGCCCGCTTCCTTGCCATGAGCGCACCAGACCCCCCCTTCAGACCCAGACAGTCTGTCCCTCAGACCCCCAACCCGCCACTCTGTACTCTTCAATCCCTACCTCCCCCCCCAGGACATCAGAATCCCCCCCCCCCCCCCACCCCCAAGTCCCCCGCCCTTTCGCAGGACAGAAATACACCAAGTTGCCACCAGACCCACACTCTCACAGCCTCCCCCCCTCCTTCCAGAACTCTGGTCCGCACCGCTGCCCGTCGCCAGACCTCCCTCCACCATGACCCCCCCCACAGACGCCAAGACCTTCCACCCCCCCCACCAGCCTCCAGACCCCCCCACAGACCCCCCCCCCCACCAAGCTCCAGCCCCCCCTGACCGCAGACCCCGGCAGGCCCAATGCCAGCCCAGAATTCAGCCAGCCCCCCCTCAGGGCCCTTTCCCACTATCCCCCCCCCCTCTCCCGTCCCATCCCCAGTTCCAGAAATCCAGAACCCCGCCTGCACCAGCCCCAGACCCCCCTGCCCCACCACCAGAATCACGACCCTGCCCCCTCCCCTCGCCCAGGCCAACCGCACCCCCCCAGAACCCCCCGACCCCCAGAATCAGACAGACCACAGCCCACCCGCAGCCCCAACCCCACACAAGAACTGACCTCGCTCCAGACCCCCCCCCCAGCCCACCACCCAAGACCCTCCGCAGACCTCCGCCGCTCAGCCCCCCCCTTCCCCAGACCTCCCCCCCCCCTCCAGACTCTCCACAGACTTCCTCCCCGCCTTCCTCACAGTACTCACCCCAGCCCCAGGATCCCCACCCAGACCCCTCCCCCCCCAGTCCCCCTCTCAGATGGCCCCCAGCCAGACTCCAGAACACTCAGCCACCCATCCCCAGCCTCCGCCCCCCCCACCCCACAGAAGTGCCTCTCAGAACCAGACCATGCCCCACCACAGACCTCACAGATCACAGCCGCCCAGAAACTCACTCTCTCTCCAGGCAGCTTCCCCCTCATCCCACCCTTTCCTCAGGCCGCCCCCTTCAGACCCCCAAGCCCAGAACCCTCGCAGCACGCACACCCCCCTCTCAGAAACCCCGCCCCCCAGCCCAGACAGACAGACCCCCAGAACGTCCCCACATCGCCGCCCCAGCAGGACAGACAGCACCCCACTGCCCCAGCACACCACGCTCTCCCCCCCAGACCCGGCCGCCCAGCACCTCCCACCCTCCCCCAGACCTCCCCCAGCCCCACCACCTCCAGCGCCGCAGCGCCAGACAGCCCCCCCAGAACCCCAGAGTCCCACCGCTTCAGACACAGACCCAGACCCCCCACCTCGCAGATCCTTCAGAACCAGACAGATACGCCCTGGACAGCCCCTGGCAGCCCCTCCCCGCCGCCCCCGCCTGCCCCTCAGCCACGGGTCCCGCAGATCAGCCCATCCCACCAGATTCCCCCTCCCAACACTGGCCCCCTCTCCCCAGAAAGGCCCCAGACCCAGCGCTCTCGGCCCACCGCCCCCCCCCACCCACCAGATGACTGGCCCTTCCAGAACGTCCCCTCAGACCCCAGACCGTCCCCACCTCCCCCAGACCCCACCCCGAACACCCCCCCAACCACCCCGCCGTCCCACACTCTTCCTCAGCCGACAGCAGCTGAACAAGCAGCCTCCCCCCACGTCCCCCCAGCTCAGATCCACCCAGCACTCTATTCCCCCCTCCCGCCCAGACCCCCCAGCCCCACCACGCCCCCCAGACCCCCCAGCACGCCCCAGACCCCACAGATACTCTCCCCCCCCAGATCTATCCCAGACACCCCACACCTCACGGGCATCCCCCCCCCGGCTCCCTCCCCCCCCCAGCCGCCACTCAGACCCACCCCCCGAGCTCCCCCCACCCCACCCCCCACCCCCCCCCCCCACGCAGACCTCAGACCCCCATACCCGACCAGCCAGAGCCACAGCCCAGAACACCGCACCCCACTGCGAACCCCTCACCCAGACCACCCCTCCCCCCCAGAACCCCCAAGCAGCCACCCACACCACGCCAGATCCCTCGAGTCCCCCCCCTCCCTTCCCCCCTCCCCCCCCCCCCCCCCCCCCCCCAATAGGCAAGCCACACCACCACACCCAGACCTCAGATCCAGACACGCAGACCCCCCCAGCCCGGCAGAACCCTCCCCCCCACGCCAGGCCCTTCCATGAATACCCCCCTTCCAACCCACCCCCCCCCCCAGAAAACCGCCCTCCTCCTCCCCAGCAACACCCTTCAGGTCCCTTCCTCACCGCCAGCCACCGCCCCCCCAGACACCCACCTCACGACCACCCAGAAATTCGCAGCCAAGCCCATGTCAGACACCCCAGGAATCTCCTGCCCAGCCAGTCCCCCACACCGCCCCAGAATCCGCACCAGACACCCCCCCCGCGCCCCCCACCAGCCCCCTGCAGCGCTCAGCTCCAGTGCCCCACCTGCCCCACAGACCAGACCCAGAAAGACCTTCCAGGCTCCCAGACTCCAGACTGGCCACCCCGTCCCCCCCCAGAGTCTCGCCCGCAGAGGCTGTCTACAGACTTTGTTTTGATATAACAAAAGGCTTATCTCTCACATGCGCATGAATACACAAGCTGTTACGTGAGGGTACCAGCCCGTTTGTTGCATACACTCTTTCAGAAAATACTTCGCGCACAAGGTTAGCGAGGTGATTTGGTAGTCACGTGTCGTTGTCCGACCGTATGAAAAGGAGAATCTAATTTACCATCATAAAACGAAGTGTCTTTGATCAGCGCACATTTGGTTATGCATAATTAATTAGTCTCTGATCGGAAAATGGCTTTTTACGCTTGAACAAAGCCAATTTCATTTATAAAAAATATAAAAATTTCTCCCCCTTGGCAAACAAATTTCTCCCCCTTGTCAAACAAATGTCTTCCCCTTTGCAAACAAATTTCGCCCCCTTTGTAATCAAAGTTCTTCCTCTTGTCAAAAAAATTTCGCCCCTTGGTAATTAAATTTCTTCCCCTTTGTCAAAAAATACTTCCTCTTGGCAAAAAAATGTCCCCCCTTGGCAATCAAATCGCACGAGTAACAAAGGCTGGCCTCGGTAAAAACTTACAGTTGCGGTCTTCAACCCGCTCTCCAAAGGTTTAAGCATTTCATCACTTCTTGGCATGTACACCCAGTTGTTGGGAACAATGGAAACCACCTTCAACAAGGTATGAGGGATAGTGTCTGTCGTTATCACACCACCTCTTCAGTAAAGTATAACCATGAGTGTCTGGGTGTGTGGGTGTGTGTGTGTGTGAGCGCTCGCGTACGGGGTTTTGCGTCTGTGAGTGTGTGTGTGTGTGCATGGGCGCGCGTGTGTGTGTGTGTGGGGTGGTTTGTGTTGCGGTGTGTTGTATTGTATTGTGTTATGTGATGTTGATTTATTCAACAGTTATACGTACATATTACAATATATATATTTTACAAACAGTTATAACATCTAGAGGTGGGAGTGAAGTGTTAGAGACATGTAATCGATGAATGAGTCATTCTGTTTGTAGTCGGTTACGGTGGGTGACGTCAGTGCTAAATATAGATTATCGGAAACAAGTTTATGTTCTTTTGATCTTGTAGTATTATTTTATTATACATAAACAACGACACGTGACTACCAAATCACCTATATATATATATATATATATAAACTAAACATCGTCTACCTGTTGTAATAAATATACAGTATAACTAAATATATATATGTATGTATAACTAAATATGTCGTCTTCCTATTGTCTAAATATTGTCTGTAAACAACAACACGCCATTATCGAACTAATATATTACTATATAAAAGTCAGTCTAAATAAATATATATGTCTAACTAAATATATATCTAAATATATCGTATAACTGTTGTCTAAATCTTCTTACTACAAAACAGTATTTTAAAAGAATAAAATATATTAACTAAATTCTTTATTACCTATATATAACTGTTGTAAATATATATATAAATATATCGTATAACTATTCTCTCAATATATGTCTATTTTTTTTTCGTACGCCCGCTAATACTCGAGGCGAAATCTCAGGTTATTATTTATGTCTAACCTGACATTGATTTTACGTGAGTATCCCTTTATTTCTTGTACAGAGAAAGGTGTCCCTCGCCATTCAGGCAAATACTCGCCGATTTCGGAGGTACCCATTGCAGCTGGGTCGGCTCAGGAGCCGCCAGTCCCTGGTCGACGACACTCCTTCAAATGTCCTCGCCAGGTCTCGAGTTAATCCAGTCCAAATCCCGGTCGACGAAAAATCCTCAAATGCCGTCGCCCGGTTTTGATCCTGTATCACCCGGTCGCCAGAGCGGTGTTGTAACCACTACGCTAGCGCGGCTCCCATATGTCTATAAATATCGTCTTCTTGTTGTCTAAATATATGTCTAAATATATCGCCTTCCTATTGTATGTCTAAATGTATCGTCTTCTTGTTATCTAAATAAACAACACCATTATCGAACAAATATATTACTATATAAAAGTCACGCGCAACGCCAGGCGTTGCGCTACACCTGCGCAATCGACGCCTGCGCACCTCCTGCGCTCCTCCTGACTTTCTTTATATAAAAGTCATGCGCCCCTCCTGGTCCACCTCCTGCGCTCCTCCTGAATACGCTTATATAAAAGTCACGCGCCTCCTGGCGTTTTTGCTATATAAAAGTCACGCGCCTCCTGGCGCGCCTCCTGAATTATACCTGTTTCCTCCATGACATACTACTACACATACTACTACCGTAGTGTCACTCTGCACTGTAAACTGGAGTGATAGAGTATAGAAGTTAATAACAGGGATTATTAGTCAAGTTCGTGGGACGCGATGGGACATTTATTCGTGTACATCAGTTATTAATTCTGGCGGCATTTATTGCCGGTCAAAAATACAATATTAATGTATACGACTCCGATTACCATTAAAAGAAACACAAGTATATAGATAATTATTGCTCCTAACTGGAACACGTCAAGTAATTTAATGTAATGGAAGAATATGTAAAGATTTATAATTAAAATATTTATTGATGCAAAAATACTTTTAACAAAATAAAACTACTACGCTATTAATATATTATTTGTAAACAAATTGAAAACTTTTTTAATAAACACAAAAAAGAAAGCAAAAAATATGTTCCTAATTTCTCATCTACATTGTTGACCCTAGGTATTAATTATTACTTCCCCTTAGTTTAATTGCAGCTTTCAGTGCATGTATCTCCTTTTTCGTCTTCTTAGTTCGCACTTATATAATCACTTAAATATCTCTTTTAAAGCTGATAGTCCGCTTCATGTCTGAAGATTACCATTTGTCCTCTTCCGTTTAGATGGTAGTGTGCATCATTTTGTGTGTGACCTGGATGCTCTGCAAACTTTTTTGTTTCTCCATCTTATTCTGATAAACCTATTTTTGTCACTTCAAAAGTTATGCTTCATCAGGCTGAAATAAATTACCACCTTCCTTTGTCAATCTTTTAGCCTCTTCATTGCCGGGGATGTTACTATGAGATGGGATCCATTGGATTACAACTCTTTTGAATCCTTGACATAGTTTGTGGAGCACCACTCTTACTTAATCCAGGTCTGCATTATTTTGGCTTTTCAGCGTTGCAGTTACGGACAGTACATCAATGAAGAAAGCAACTTATCTCTCTTTGGCCGAATATCATCACCAACCAAGATCTGCTTACTCGGAGCAAGCAAGAGGACATGCACACCATCATAGCTGGCAGACGCTGGAGCTGGGTTGGCCATGTTCTCAGAAGAGACCCCGATGCCATCACAAGAACAGCTATGCTATGGACCCCTGAAGGAAAACGAAAGAGAGGCCGACCAAAAACAACTTGGCGGAGGACTGTGGAGGCTGAGATGCAAAGAATGAACCAGAGTTGGGGCACTGTACGAAGGATAGCCGCCGACCGAGCAAAGTGGTATCAATTTGTTGTTGCCCTACAAGACGCCACCAGGCGTAATGGCCACTGACTGCTTTGACGGTCGGCGGCTAAGGATCAAAGAAGAAGAAGAAGACAATACGCTGAGTTTTTGGTGTAGTAGTGAAAGGGCTGTGGCTGAGAGGCAACAGGCGGTGTGTATTATAGAGGTGTCAGTGTCAGAATTTCATTGGCGAACGCGCAGTGGCGTCGGCTTCGCGATGGTGTCTCAGTGTGTGCGACGGAACGAACGGAATAATTTGTCTTCTTTTTGTGACTTTCACAATTGCCTCCACGGCTGGCGGAGTTGTGGATTAAAGTTGCTACCATAAGTGAAATGGGTTCATTTTCGATACAAGACAACAGGAGGCTGAGACGCTTGGGAGTCATGACCCAAGTGGGCCCGCTCCCATTAGAGTGTAAAGGAGTATATCGGGCCGAAACACTTGTCGGACGGGGGGACTACTTCTGATGATCAGATTGCTTCCTGTTGTATCGCTCTGTAAAGAGTTTCCTATCATCATCATCTCCACTCTTCCCCTTTGAATATATTTTCAACTGTGGCCACGTGCTTGTTCGTTGTCTCTGCCTGTGCCATCCATGACATTTCTCTCTTTTTTTTTGCTTCCTTAATGTTTGCTTTGTTTCCATGCAGGTGGTGCCGTTTGTCTGTTTGTGTTATTAATTTGTGTAACCATCATCATCAGCATCATTATCATCATCATCATCACCCTTCAGATCCCAAAGAGCATTGGCCTTCAAGCAACTTATGCCAAGTCTTCCTGTCCCGTGCCATCAGCTCAAGATCTTTCCGAGTCTTCATGCCTTTCTTGCCTGTTTCCAGTTTTCTTCTCTGTCTGTTCATTTGTCTCCCCCTACCTCTTTTACTCTGGTAGATTCCAACAAGGACTTCATGGTAATGTTTTTTCACAGGTTTCCTCAATGTCTGTCCTATCCATCTCCAGCATCTTCTTCTCAGCTCTTGTTCCACTGGCACATGCCTGGGTTCTTGTCATCCGTTCCACATTAGTGGTCTTGTCATACCACATCAATCCTTCTATCCTACGCGAGAATCCATTTATGTAAAAGTCAAGCTTTTTGGTTATTGTCTTTGTTGTTCTCCATGTGTCAGATCTGTACAATAGGATTGACTTAACTTTTGAATTTTGTGTAATATTTACACTTAAGTTCAGTTTTATCCTTTATACTTCTTGATGAACTATTCCTAGTACAGCTCTTAATTTCAACTTTTCTCGTTTCAGTTCTCGGTTCTCATGTTTTAAAATTTCGAACTTGTAATGTTTCTTCTACGTGAAGCCCCCAAAATATGTCACAGTATAATGTCTAAATCTTCCTGACATTGTCCTCTTATTATCTTGTATACAACTGCGAGAGATCACACAATTGAGACACGAAGACGTGCTGACAATCTACCTTTTTAATAATCACGATACTACACATATAACCTCAATAATAACAGCAAAAACCATCTGACTGGCTCAACACAGCCCGCTACCATCAGATTATACAAACAACGCTGCCCAAAAACTAATAATCATAAGGCGAGCATAAGGAAATGAACTACGGCTATTCTAGCCGGCTAACTGACATCTTTCTTCCAAGGCTTTCTGTTCAACCGCTCACAGCACCCATTTGCACCGTTTTCTTTAAAGCCGATGTGCGCAACATAAGATATTATGTGACTATATATATATAAATAAATATATATATATATATATATATATATATATATATATATATATATATATATATATATATATATATATATATATATATATATATATATATAATGTAACTGGTGATAAACCGTCAAAAATGACGGGAGAGAAATGTAAATTGTTAAATACAGGTTTATTTGACCACAGCACGATATCTGTGTATTTGATCTGTAGCTTGAGCTGAAAGTGACAGATTCTTCCGGCGTATTGACAGCTCGCTGCGATTACCGGCAACGTATTAATCTTTCAGTATCTCCAGCACGACAGGTTGCAGCAGCTTTGTTTTTCGTTAGCTTTTTGTGGTTGCCTCCGGCGTCTTAACGTTTAACATCTGCAAAACTTATTAATACATTTTGTTGAACATTAGCATTTGTAATATTTGTTTTAATGTTAAAACACATTAATCAACAAATTCTTCTTACACAAAATAGCTTGTTATCTGCCACAACGAAGAGCTTATCAGCGAATGTTATCTACAAATCTCTTCTGTATATGTCTGTTGCGTGCTTTTTACATAGTGGGCAGTCTCTGGTCCTGCCTGTGTTAAAAGTCTACGCACCATTCTTGATATAGTTATATTATTTGTGCGTTCGATTTATTCACGCACGGGCGTGCACAATGCAGAGTGTGAGTTACTCTTTGCGCACGGGTTACCTAGTTTAGAGGGGTATGCCGTGAGTATCTTGTAAGGGCAAGTCGGACTTACTGTCCGTGTGTTGATATTTTATTATTTACAATTCTGTGGAAGAATTGTTAATGGAGGATGGTTGGTCTTCAGGTAGAAGCCAACATCCAGTTCGATACGTAAGTTTTTGAGCCCTCGTTTTATTAATATGTTGATGGTTAAGTGAAGTGGCTACTCATCACTGGAGTCTAGCGGGAATCCATATTTGCTGGGTTTCTAGAATGGAACAGTGGAGTTCTTAGCCTCACTTAGATCTATCGTAGTGGAAATTCCTACGAGCGAAGAATGTATTTGATCGTATTTTGAACATTATATTCCGTAATGCCAACGTCAAGGTTTTGGCATATTGCAGAGAGGTTAGCCAAAGGCAGTCTCTAACCTATTTGTATTTTTGATGTATAACTGTATGGATCTTATCAACTGTGTAAAGTATTGTAATGAGGAAGTCTTGGATTAAGACAAGTTTTGAATGGAAACGTCATTCATCAGTATGAAGTTATTCACTATGTCAGATGTCCTTGAAGAAGGTCAACGGACATTGCCTTAACATCCCACAGATAGTAACATTTAGTGAACTCATATCACTTGGGTAGAAAAGGACTTTGTTTGTAATGAATCTGCAGGGATCTATAAATATTATCAGAAAATGTACATTGTATCAGAGTATCACTACCATGCATAATTGTTGATCGTCCACATCAAACAATGTATCGTCTTGTTGAACGTCTTCTGTACCACGTAAATAAATTATATGAACTTTTACCAACGAGTTGAGTACAGTCCAGTATTGGCCAATTTGCCTACCACTCGTTGGAGTTTGTTGACCAGCTCTTTTGTCATTTTTCATGGAACATTCGCGTCACGATGCTAGTACCCTGGTACACCTACCACTAGCTAACCAGTAACCTGAAAAGAGCTCAACAGTTTTTGGTGGCCAGTATGGGGTTTGAAATCACTTTGTTTCAAGGAAGAGACTGTTCCCAACGTTGTTTCAAGATAATCGATTGTACGGAGAACACCATATTCTTCAACACGACCATGAAATCAAATAACGGTTACCAGAATGTCAAGGTCATCAGTGAAGCTGAGGATCAAGTTTTCCACAGTGAATGACTACATTGTTGGACCTCTAGTAGTACAACAAGGCTCAAACGTACATCACTTGTATGCGGGGAAATTTTTTTTTTTACGGAACAAAAATCAGATAAGTGATAAAATACTGATGTTTTGTACTTTTCACCGTTTTACGCTGAGCTGTTCTTTCACTCAGATATATGTCCACTTATTATTCATGTGTGCTGCTTGTTCTATGTTTTATGTTTATCGTGGGAGGTTGGGCAGGTGAAATATGAAGGGTACATCCCAGGTTTATCTCAGGGCCTTCATATTTGTTCTATAGGGTTATTTGCAGACTTCCCGCAGTAGAATGTTCCGGCACCTAGGTGTCGAAGGATTCTAGGTCCACTGTGTCTGGTGGTCTGTGACACCTATCTGTTTAGCTGTAGTGTCAAGTTTTCAGTGTAGTTTTCGTAGTTATTTTTATTCGTACCTTGGTTTTATGATGTATCTTGTTTGTATTATGCGTCCATTCTCACCTAACTATCGTTGAGTTTTTTACAAACCTATGTTTATACACTGTCTTGTCAATTGTCTTGTCACTTTACCATTCGCAGATGTCATCGTAATTCTTTACGAAATCCTATTTTAGTTTCACATTTTTATTTTATTTGATTTCTGCGATTTTTTTCACTTGTCCTTGATTATTTTGTCTTGTCGGTATTGTTTCTATTGTCTATCACGTTGTTGCTTTCATAACATATCATTAAATAAATTACTTTATTGATTATTAATATATTTGACAATTATATGATTATATTTACCGTTCTAGGACAGGAACGAGTATCACTTGGTATAGTAACAAGGATAATTAATCTACATCATAATGTATTCACTAGATTATTTCATTAAACAAGCGAAAGCTCTTCAGATACCTCCCGAAGAGGTAAGACAATTCGCTATGTCGGAATATAAAGAATCTCAAAGGTAGGAAGCTCAAAGATTAGAAGCTGATAAATTAAGATTAGAAAATTTGAAATTTGATCCTGAGGAAAATGAAAAGAAGAGGAAATTTGAGGCTGAAGAAAATGAGGAAAAAAAATGAAATTAGCCGCTGAATGAGAAGAGAAACGATTTCAGCGTGAGGCAGAACAAAAGAGATTGGAGGCTGAAGAAAAATTTAGATTTGAAGCTGCAGAAAAAGAAAGGCTACTTAAAATTGAAATGGAAAATAAGCAAAGAGAAATGGAAGAGCGGAAATTTATAGCTCAGGAAAATACAAAGAAATTTCAGCTGGAAGCTGAGGAAAATGAAAGGAAACGACAGCATGATCTGAAATTAGCAGAGGCAGAATATGATAGAATTAGATTAACTCAAGAAGCTAGTTCTCAGAGAAATTTCGAAGGCCAATCTTCATCCAGACATGATAATTTTAAGGAAGTTCACCTAAAATTACCTAAATTTAATCCCCCGTCTGACGACGTAATATTCTTTTTAGATAGATTTGAGGCCACTTGTAGGTCTTATAATGTGGATAAAGCACTATATTGTACATATTTATCCAGATTACTTACAGGGGATGCTTTGGCAGTTTATCATACTACTAGTACTAATGAAAAGAATGATTATGACGCTCTTAGAGCTGCTCTTCTTAGGAAATTCCAAATGACGGAAAATGAATACAGATTGCGTTTTCGAACATTGTTACCGCAATCAGGAAAGAACTTTAGTGATTTTCTTTCCCAAATACGGCTAACCTTGGAAAGATGGATCGAATTGTCCAAGATAGAAAAGTCGTATGAAGGTCTTTTCGATTTACTGCTGCGCGATAAGGTGCTATCGTCAGTAAATCCAGCATTTCTTGCGTTTTTGCACGAACGGAAACCTTTATCTATGAAAGATCTAGAAGAACATTCTAAAAATTTCTGCACTGCTCACCCATCCATGGATCTAAGTAATGCACATATTAAAAGTGAATTGCCGGCTGCTTTTGCCATACAACAAAATAATTTTCCACGCCATCGTTCATTGAGTAACGACAGATACTTCAATAAGGGAAATAATGACAATTTCAACAATGGTAATTTTTATAAGGGGAAGCAATTTTAACAATCTGCTCCATTTAATGTTTCTTGGAACCAATCTCATAGATCGCGAGATTTTGGTAACAATAATTTTAAATATAATCAAGGAAACTATAATAAACAAAACTGGCGATCAAAATCTCAGGTTCCACAAAATAGACAAGGTTCTTGGAATAAATCATTTAGCCAAAATCACAACAGTAAGGACATTAATTGGCGTACTCATTCAGATTTTAACTCAAGCAAAAATGGTAATTATAGCAATTTTAATGCCAATAATCAGAATCGATCGCGATGAAGAGATAGATCTTCGAGCAATACACGTAGACATTCTAATGTCGCTTTAAGTGATACACAGGCTAACAATGAACAGGGTAAAGGTGCTGATACTCATAATGCCATGTTTTGTTCTCTTGATTTTAATCAGGTAAAAGCTTGTCCAGAATGCTCGACTCTTTTCCAGCCCAAGGCGATCACGACACTGCGTTGCGGACATATTTTGCCGAGTTTACCTGCGTTCTGCACGGCCACTTCAGTTTCAGTACACCAGGGAAAGGATCCTCTTAAGTTTAACAAAGGATATATAAATTCCATTCCTTGTTTTATTCTTTATGATTCAGGCTGCAGTACTGTCGGAGTGCGGGCTTCGCTGATCCAAAAGTTACAAAATTCGATGCGGAACCTTTACCTCTCTTAGAAGACTTATTGGTGAAATTAGCTCATTCGACATTCTTTTCGAAATTTGACCTCTCTAAGGGCTACTGGCAAGTGCCACTCACACCTAAAGCAAAGCCATTCACCGCTTTCTCGACTCCACGGGGCCTATTCCAATGGAATTTTATGCCATTTGGATTAGTAAATGCGCCAGCTACCTTTGTACGCATGATGCGCCGCGTACTGTCTCATCGTCCCGATGTCATTACTTATATAGATGACATCTGTCTTTTTAGTAACTCATGGGATGAGCATATTCAGGGATTAAAAGCTTTACTTTCTACTTTACGGGATTATAACTTAACAGCGAAACCTTCAAAGGCATTTGTCGGTTTTCATGACATCTCCTTTCTAGGTCATCGTATAGGTCATGGTTTGATGTATACAGAGGACAGTAATGTCTCTAAGATTTTAAACATATCAGCACCTAAGACAAAAAAACAAGTTAGATCTCTTTTAGGAATGAAATACTCCGTCCTTGACAGGGAATTGCTTGCTTTAGTTTGGTCAATCACAAAACTGGAACGTTATTTATTGGGCTCACACTTTGTAGTGGAAACGGACCAAAAAGCTCTCACAGCACTGAACACTAAGGACGTTAAATCTTCAAAGTCCACAAGATACGCGATAGCTCTCCAGCCATATAGCTTTGAAATTCGTTCAATTCCTGGAGTGAAAAATGTGTTTGCTGACTGTTTGTCAAGATGCCCAAGCGAACTTGTCGAACCTAAACCACTTCCAGATGTTGAAACGTCCTCACAGATAATCGGTCAGATATAATATGAGGAACTTTGTACGATATCATTTATTGAACCTCTATACATACTTTGTATGGAACTGAATTATTCGTACCAGCATAAGTTCCAGGATATACTTAATTTTTTGGATTATAACATAACTTCTTGTGTAGTAACATTTTATTAGTACGGAAACATTGTTAATAGTGATAAATAGATAGTCAATATTCTTATGGAACATATTATACTACATATTGTGTTAGAGAATATCTTTTCATCGTGAATGGAACAGTAAGAACATATTCTCGTCGATTATTAACTAGTCTTAGTGGAACAGTAACACTGAGTAAAATTGCTATTACTTAAATAAATTAGTAATTAGTGATTTATTTGTAATTAAGAACTATATTAATTAGAAGGAATCAATTTAAGCTACTTAAGTAATTGTAGAGTGCACATTAACTAACTTTAATAGTTGTAAGTGTCTCTTTGTACTTATATTTACTTCTCATGGTACATGATCTTTCAACTTTTATATAACTAGTCCACCTTACTAATGTTAGATACATTAAGGGTGTTGCTTTCTTAGCGTGTTTAATTATGCTTTGTTTCACTTTGCATGTTTTATTTTCATTTTTTTGTTTTTTGATTCCCTTGCCATTGATTACCATCATCGTTGTTTTTCATTTTCATTTGAAATCATATGTTTCTGGTTTTTTGAAAATTTAGTTGAATGTTTTTATCATCCTTTTGGTTCTCATTTCCAACTTTCTTTTACTTCGAATTTCACCACATCGTTCCAAAGTAGGTCGATTGTGGATGTGTGCTTTATTGCATACTTTCATTTAGTTATATTGATTTCCATTTAATATTCTTTTTCTTAATATTGTATAACATTATGACTTTGATTTATGTTCATAGATGTCGATGTAGTTTTGACTCACCTCTCTTGGGTACTTAGTTCAAAAAAAAAAATTAATAGAATTAATTTTTTTTAAGGGCAGGTGATAAGGAAGCTGTTGCGTGCTTTTTACATAGTGGGCAGTCTCTGGTCCTGCCTGTGTTAAAAGTCTACGCACCATTCTTGATATAGTTATATTATTTGTGCGTTCGATTTATTCACGCACGGGCGTGCACGATGCGGAGTGTGAGTTGCTCTTTGCGCACGGGTTACCTAGTTTAGAGGGGATGACGTCAGGATCTTGTAAGGGCAAGTCGCACTTACTGTCCGTGTGTTGATATTTTATTCTTTACAATTCTGTGGAAGAATTGTTAATGGAGGATGGTTGGTCTTCAGGTAGAAGCCAACATCCAGTTCGATACGTAAGTTTTTGAGCCCTCGTTTTATTAATATGTTGATGGTTAAGGGAAGTGGCTACTCATCACTGGAGTCTAGCGGGAATCCA
This sequence comes from Oreohelix idahoensis, assembly GCA_024509875.1. Lineage (NCBI taxonomy): Eukaryota > Metazoa > Mollusca > Gastropoda > Stylommatophora > Oreohelicidae > Oreohelix > Oreohelix idahoensis. The sequence continues at coordinate 26,827 of JAMPIV010005337.1, forward strand.
TATTTGCTGGGTTTCTAGAATGGAACAGTGGAGTTCTTAGCCTCACTTAGATCTATCGTAGTGGAAATTCCTACGAGCAAAGAATGTATTTGATCGTATTTTGAACATTATATTCCGTAATGCCAACGTCAAGGTCTTGGCATATTGCAGAGAGGTTAGCCAAAGGCAGTCTTTAACCTATTTGTATTTTTGATGTATAACTGTATGGATCTTATCAACTGTGTAAAGTATTGTAATGAGGAAGTCTTGGATTAAGACAAGTTTTGAATGGAAACGTTATTCATCAGTATGAAGTTATTCACTATGTCAGATGTCCTTGAAGGGTAGAAACGGACTTTGTTTGTAATGGATCTGCAGGGATCTATAAATATTATCAGAAAATGTACATTGTATCAGAGTATCACTACCATGCATAATTGTTGATCGTCCACATCAAACAATGTATCGTCTTGTTGAACGTCTTCTGTACCACGTAAATAAGTTATATGAACTTTTACCAACAAGTTGAGTACAGTCCATTCTTCTTCTTTGATACTTAGCCGCCGACTGTCACAGCAGTCAGTGGCCATCACGCCTGGTGGCGTCTTGTAGGGCAGCAACAAACTGCTTCCATTTTGCTCGGTCGGCGACCATCATTCGTGCAGTGCCCCCAGCTCTGGTTCATTCTTTGCATCTCGGCCTTCACAGTTCTCCGCCACGTTGTTTTTGATCGGTCTCTCTTTCGCTTTCCCTCAGAGGTCCATAGCTTAGCTGTTCTTATGATGGCGTCAGAACATTCTCTGTGTATCGGTATAATTGTGTTCGCTATAACTGATGTTGTCATTTAGCTGACATGTCATCTAATCTGGTTCAGTTCCTTATCATTTTTCTTTTCGCTCCTTATGGAGCATGGAGCCCCCACTGCAGCTAGTCTTCCACACAGGAAACTTGCACAAAGTATTCATACGCTCTTGCAGCAGTGGTTTCTGTGACAATTTGTTCTGCATGATAAGGGGGCTTGCCCCATGCACAAACTCTTATTAGTCGCCATGTACGACATGCCTGAGTGTTGCAGTAGGCCTGTTCTTTCTATATCTTTTTATAAACCCCCTTGGTCATCATCATAATGATCATCATGTGACTTATTCTCTCCAGAACGTTGTCTCCATTACAGCTGCTCTGAACGCATCACGATTCTGGGCAAATCGAGCTTCATCATCCAAAGACAAGTTCAGACTATCTATGATGTCCTGGATCCACCGTCGTCCAGGTCGTCCCCTTCCCCTTTTTCCAGGGACCATGCATTCCATTACTAATTTTCCAGACTATTATGTCTTTTTTTTGGTTGTTGTTTTTGTTGTTCTCTATGTCTCAGAGCTATACAATAGGACTGATTTCACATTTGACTTGAAGATTCTTATTTTCGTTGAGTTGAGTTGAGTTGAGATGAGACGAGACGAGACAAGATAGATAGATAGATAGATTAGATAGATAGATAGATAGATTAGATAGATAGATAGATAGATAGATAGATAGATAGATAGATAGATAGATAGATAGATAGATAGATAGATAGATAGATAGATAGATAGATAGATAGATAGATAGATAGATAGATAGATAGATAGATAGATAGATAGATAGATAGATTGATAGATTGATAGATAGAACTGTCTTTCTCTTGCATATTTGCCTTCAACTCTGCCTTCCATTATAGTTTTCAGTAAGGTTTTATGTCTTTTTAAATGGCCGAAACATTGTAACTAATTTTGATATTCTTTTTCTTCTTCCTCGTTCGTCCTGAAAAGGACGTTGGTTGCGTTGTGTCTGTTTACAGCGGAGCTGCAATATCTGCGCCTTTCGGCCGGCACATCCGACTTCATGATATAATTCATTAATTCTCTTTTCATTCCTAGGGCCTCCTAGTAGTGAAAAAAATTACAATTTAAAGAACTTTCATACCTTATTGTTTCTCATTAGCAAAATATCCACACTTCACACAAGAACAACTTGCTAGCATGTAAACAATACGATATTTTAAATACACTCTAACCATCGACGACAACAGAAAGAATGTCAATGTTAACAGTAGGAAATCTACCATCCGTAGAAGGTTTAGAGACAAACAATCCATTTAAAATAGTGTTTACATATTTTTATAATGTGGAGAGTATATATGGTTTGTTTAGCTTGGAGTGTAAGGAGACAGTGCTATCATCAAAATGTGATATAACTGTTCATTTGCGAGTGAATTGTGTTTAATTCTAGACCGTATTCAATCCCACATCTTTGAGGATAGAAAGACAAGCTCACTCAGTCCACAAGCATGTCCTGGTTTTGTAGCATGTGATCATGGCAGAGCACAGAAAAGATTTTTTTTTAAAAATATATGACAATTCTGTTAGTCTTGTCTTTTAGATATGACACTATATGTGTAACATTGTCCATTTACATACAGTACTTGGAATGAAGAGGGGAGAGGTTGTCAGCTTAGCGGGTTTAATCGATTATTTATTTATTTTAATTATTATGTGTGTGTGTGTGTGTGGAAGTAAAACATGATTAATACATAAGTAGAGCCATAGGTTCAATAAGAGCTAACATTCTATGGTTTTACAGAACAGTATTTCATATCACATGCGCATCTAATGAAATGAAGGATCATAGCCCCGGCGGAGGTCGGCGTGTAGGATTAGCAATTACACTAATGGGTGTTGTAAAGTTTTAGAGAGGAGTAAAGCCGGAGATGGAATTATAAAACCCTTGCGGGAGTATCGACAACCGTAAGTAGTATGTCATGGAGGAAACAGGTATAATTCAGGAGGTGCGCAGGAGGCGCGTGTATTTTATATAGCAAAAACGCCAGGAGGCGCGTGACTTTTATATAAGCGTATTCATGAGGAGCGCAGGAGGTGGACCAGGAGGGGCGCATGAATTTTGTATAAGGAAAATCAGAAGGAGCGCAGGAGGTGCGCAGGCGTCGATTGCGCAGGCGTACGCAACGCCTGGCGTTGCGCGTGACTTTTATAGAGTAATATATTAGTTCGATAATGGTGTTGTTTATTTAGATAACAAGAAGACGATATATTTAGACATACAATAGGAAGGCGATATATTTAGACATATATTTAGACAACAAGAAGACGATATTTATAGACATATATTGAAAGAATAGTTATACGATATATTTAGATATATATTTACAACACTTATATATAGGTAATAAAGAATTTAGTTAATATGTTTTATTCTTTTAAAATACTGTTTTGTAGTAAGAAGATTTAGACAACAGTTATACGATATATTTAGATATATATTTAGTTAGACATATATATTTATTTAGACTGACTTTTATATAGTAATATATTAGTTCGATAATGGCGTGTTGTTGTTTATAGACAATATTTAGACAATAGGAAGACGACATATTTAGTTATACATATATATATATATATATATATATATATATATATATATATATATATATATATATATATATATATATATATTATATATAGTTATACTGTATATTTATTACAACAGGTAGACGATGTTTAGTTTTTTATATATATATATATATATATATATATATATATATATATATATATATATATATATATATATATATATATATATATTTAGACATATATATTTAGACTGACTTTTATATAGTAATATATTAGTTCGATAATGGCGTGTTGTTGTTATGTTGTATGTAGACGATATTTATATTACAACAGTTATACGATATATATTTACATATATTTAGTTATACTATATAGACATATATTACAACAGGTATATAGACATAGGTAACAAATAATTTAGTTAATATATTTTATTGTTCATATAACATTATCATATAGTGGCATTGTATAGACGGGGATTTGGTCATGGAGACATCCGCTGGTGGTCCAAGGCATCAAGCAGGGAGCGCAGAGACATGGTAGTTCAGGAGATACGAGAAGCTGAGAATGATAAGAGGTTGCAAAAAGCAGTGCAGCAGGTCCAACAAGGCCAATGGACTACATGGGAAGGAGCCCTGCAGAGGTCCTTGACATGGAATGATATATGGCATATGGCACCTCTTAGGCTCAGCTTTGTTGTCAGATCACTGTATGACCTGCTGCCATCGGCCACCAACCTTGTGAAATGGGGAAAGTCAGATGATGAGCAGTGCCCCCTGTGCCAGGGGAGGCAGACACTTGAACACGTGCTCTCAGCGTGTAAGGTGTCATTAGGGCAAGGGCGATACACTTGACGCCATAACAAAGTGCTAAATGAGCTTGCTGCGACAATAGATCTGGCAAGAATGAAGGCGAATAGCAAAGTCCGGCCAGACACCGCAAACACATACTTTCTGAGGGCAGGAAAGTCAGCACACCCCAAACCGAATAAACCTGGTAGCAGTTTACCATCTCTTCTTGATTGTGCAAATGATTGGGAGATGGCGGTAGACCTACCTGGACGAGGGGCATATCCAGAGAGTATCCGAAAATCGCGGAGACGGCCGGATATAGTGCTTCATTCTGCAGCAACGCTTCAGGTCATAATGATTGAACTGACCGTGCCATTTGAATCCAGATTAGATGAGCAACATTCGTTCAAAGCGGCCAAGTATAGTGATCTGGCCGCGGATCTGAGACACGATGGGTTCACTGCAAGGGTCATGGCTGTTGAAGTGGGCGCAAGAGGGCTTGTGGCTGCATCAGTGTATGATCTATTGAAACTGTTGGGGCTGAGGGGACAGTCGAGAACAAGGGCCCTGAAGAGGCTTAGTGAAACTGCCGAAAAGGCATCAGGCTGGCTGTGGAACAACCGCAATGGGGAATGGAGATCGTAACAATAAACGCTGCGGTACAGAAAACACCAGGAATTTTTCTAAGTCCACAATACGCTGAGGTTTGTGGTGGACTAGTGAACGGGCTGCGACTCAGGGGCGACAAGCGGTGTATACTATAAGGGGTGTCAGTATCAATAGTCCAGTGGGGAACGCGCAGTGGCGACTCGTTGACTTCGCGCTGGTGTCTCAGTGTGTGCGACGGAACGAACGGAATAATTTGTCTTCTCTTTGTTACTTTCACAATTGCCTCCACGGCTGGCGGAGTTGTGGAATTTAAAGTTGCTGCCATAAGTGAAATGGGTTCATTTTCGATGCAAGACAACAGGAAGCTGAGACGCTTGGGAGTCATGACCCAAGTAGGCCCGCCCCCCTTAGAGTGTAAAGGAGTATATAGGGCCGAAATACTTGTCGGACGGGGGGACTTCTTCTGATGATCAGATTGCTTCCTGTTGTATCGCTCTGTAAAGAGTTTCCTATCATAGTTACATGGACAAACCAGTGACAATCGGGAAAAGACCGATTGACTTCTGGAAAGACAGATGACACTGGGAAAGACTAGAAACCGGCTGACCGGGTTAGCACCCCGTAAGCTGTATTCAATTGCTATAGAACCCAAAAACGATAGATGCCCCCAGGATTCACCGAAAGGGGGGGAGAATGATGAATCCACAGGCGCCTCATTGGAATCGACCAGACCCGTTACACGGACTTCGAGCTCTGAACAACGGCTGGAGTTTCCATGTGCCTGTGGTAGGGAATTCTCTACTCAGAGAGGAATGAAAATCCACAGAACGAAAAAGGGGTGTGGGAGGTCATCAGGGGGAGATCAACAGCGCTCTGTCTCGACGGATAAGACGTTAGAAGAACGCAGCCAGGAGTCAATCCACAGTGCTGAGTACATTCAAGTTGATCTGCCTGATGATGATCTCACACACTTCTTAGACGGGAAGAGAGATGCAATCAAGTTTCCACCCGCCAGTGCAAAAGGGCTTTGGGAACAGCTGGACGAAGCCTTGGCAAAAGAGTTGGATAACAACCTGAAGCAGATAACTTTGGAGAAGAAGCTGGAAATCTTCGGCGACATAATATATCTGCACTGTCGCAAAGTGTTCGGAGTGAGGGAGGCAAGGGAAAGTAACCCACCACGAAAAAGCAGAAGACAAATTAAAATAGAAGAAATCAGAAAACAGAAGAAGCATGCCCGAAAACTGTTCAAAAACACAGTTGCCGCAGAGAAGGAAGGGTTACGACAGGTTTGGGAGCACCTGAAAGGCCAACATAATGCCCTTTGTAGAGCAGAAAGGTTGTGCAGGAAGAAAAGAAAGACTCGAATGGATAGGGAAAGATTCTTCAGGGAGCCCTTCAAGTTTGCCAAAGAACTGTTTGAGCAGCCTCGGTCGGGTACGCTAAACATCAGGAAAGAAGACCTGGAAGAACACCTTGGAATGACATATTCAGATGGTCGCAAAGATGAGCCGCTCAGCAGCATGGCAGGCCTTAAATGGCCGAGTAAGCCAGGAGCTGAATTTAACACCAAGCCCCCAACGGTGCAAGAGGTAGAAAGCATTGTCCAGAAAGCTCGATGCAAGTCAGCTCCAGGTCCTAATGGTGTTCCATATGTGGTGTATAAGAGATGCCCTGAGGTGCTCAAACGACTGCTTTGTTTACTGAAGAGTGCGTGGAAAACCCAGCTTGTAAGCAAGGAATGGAGAAAGGCGAACGGAGTCTACATCCCGAAGGAGCAAAATTCCACAGACATCAGTCAGTTCAGGCCAATCTCACTACTCAATGTGGAAGGGAAGATATTCTTCTCAGTGATGGCGAAAAGACTCACTACATACCTCCTGGCAAATGGGTACATTGACACTACCATTCAGAAAGGAGGTATCCCAGGTACACCAGGATGTCTAGAGCATGCCACAATGATATGGGAAGCAATCCAAAAGGCAAAGTCTGACAGAACAAACCTCCATGTAATCTGGTTGGATTTAGCGAATGCTTATGGATCCGTTCCACACCAGATGTTGTGGCAGGCCCTAGAAATGTATCATGTTCCACAAGAGATTGCAGCAATGCTGAAGCTGTATTTCGCAGGGTTTGCTGTCAGATTTTCAACCAGAGAGTACACAACGAAGTGGATTGGCCTTGAAGTTGGAATTGCGATGGGATGTACCATCTCTCCGATACTATTCGTGATGGCTATGCAGGTAATCCTCAATGCGGCTGAAGGAATGGCTATAGGTCCAAAGCTCGGTGGAATGTGTCTCATGCCACCGCTCAAAGCATTCATGGATGACACAACAATTCTGACATCAGATGAACATCAGGCCCGGAGGATGTTAGCACGCCTGGATGAACTAGTCAGCTGGTGCAGAATGAGCTTCAAACCCAAGAAGTCGAGAAGCATATCAGTCAGGAAAGGGAAGATAGCAGAGGTCATATTCACGGTTTCCAACCAAAGAATCCCTACTGTCATTGAGGAACCTGTTAAAAGTCTTGGCAGGGTGTACGATGCCTCATTAAAAGACTCAAAGGCAGTGCAACAGACAATAGAAATGGCAGACAGAGGGCTACAGATCATAGACCAAAGCAGACTCCTGGGGAAGTTCAAACTGTGGTGCCTCCAGTTCATGTTGATACCAAAGTTGCTGTGGCCACTGCTTATATATGAAATAAGCACAAGTACAGTGGAAGCCATAGAGCAGAAGGTCAACAAGTTCATGAGAAAATGGCTAGGAGTACCACCAGGTCTGTCAGATGTAGCACTGTACTGCAAAAAGTCAAAACTTCTGCTTCCTTTCAAGTCAGTTGTTGAAGAGTACAAAGTTGGAAAGGCAAGGCTTGCAATGCTATCGCGAGTCAGCTGATGACGTGGTTAAGTCCATTCAGCCCACACTGAAAACGGGAAGGAAGTGGAAAGTGGAAGAAGCTGTTGATGCTGCCCAAGAGTCACTCAAACTGAGGGAGGTAATCGGATACACACAAACGAATAGACGGGGATTTGGTCATGGAGACATCCGCTGGTGGTCCAAGGCATCAAGCAGGGAGCGCAGAGACATGGTAGTTCAGGAGATACGAGAAGCTGAGAATGATAAGAGGTTGCAAAAAGCAGTGCAGCAGGTCCAACAAGGCCAATGGACTACATGGGAAGGAGCCCTGCAGAGGTCCTTGACATGGAATGATATATGGCATATGGCACCTCTTAGGCTCAGCTTTGTTGTCAGATCACTGTATGACCTGCTGCCATCGGCCACCAACCTTGTGAAATGGGGAAAGTCGGATGATGAGCAGTGCCCCCTGTGCCAGGGGAGGCAGACACTTGAACACGTGCTCTCAGCGTGTAAGGTGTCATTAGGGCAAGGGCGATACACTTGGCGCCATAACAAAGTGCTAAATGAGCTTGCTGCGACAATAGATCTGGCAAGAATGAAGGCGAATAGCAAAGTCCGGCCAGACACCGCAAACACATACTTTCTGAGGGCAGGAAAGTCAGCACACCCCAAACCGAATAAACCTGGTAGCAGTTTACCATCTCTTCTTGATTGTGCAAATGATTGGGAGATGGCGGTAGACCTACCTGGACGAGGGGCATATCCAGAGAGTATCCGAAAATCGCGGAGACGGCCGGATATAGTGCTTCATTCTGCAGCAACGCTTCAGGTCATACTGATTGAACTGACCGTGCCATTTGAATCCAGATTAGATGAGCAACATTCGTTCAAAGCGGCCAAGTATAGTGATCTGGCCGCGGATCTGAGACACGATGGGTTCACTGCAAGGGTCATGGCTGTTGAAGTGGGCGCAAGAGGGCTTGTGGCTGCATCAGTGTATGATCTATTGAAACTGTTGGGGCTGAGGGGACAGTCGAGAACAAGGGCCCTGAAGAGGCTTAGTGAAACTGCCGAAAAGGCATCAGGCTGGCTGTGGAACAACCGCAATGGGGAATGGAGATCGTAACAATAAACGCTGCGGTACAGAAAACACCAGGAATTTTTCTAAGTCCACAATACGCTGAGGTTTGTGGTGGACTAGTGAACGGGCTGCGACTCAGGGGCGACAAGCGGTGTATACTATAAGGGGTGTCAGTATCAATAGTCCAGTGGGGAACGCGCAGTGGCGACTCGTTGACTTCGCGCTGGTGTCTCAGTGTGTGCGACGGAACGAACGGAATAATTTGTCTTCTCTTTGTTACTTTCACAATTGCCTCCACGGCTGGCGGAGTTGTGGAATTTAAAGTTGCTGCCATAAGTGAAATGGGTTCATTTTCGATGCAAGACAACAGGAAGCTGAGACGCTTGGGAGTCATGACCCAAGTGGGCCCGCCCCCCCTTAGAGTGTAAAGGAGTATATAGGGCCGAAATACTTGTCGGACGGGGGGACTTCTTCTGATGATCAGATTGCTTCCTGTTGTATCGCTCTGTAAAGAGTTTCCTATCATATATATATATATATATATATATATATATATATATATATATATATATATATATATATATATATATATATATATATATATATATATATATATATATATATTGGAAGACGGGAGGGGTGTTTTTAAATAAAGTTATAGTTAGTTATACATACAGACATATATTACAACAGTTATACATACATAGGTAACAAAGAAGGGGGTGACGATGTATGTTGGGGGTGTAGCTGGCGGTTGTAGGTTAGGGGTGATTTTTGCAGGCGGCCCATGACTTTTTATATAGTAATATATAAACTCAATAATGGCGGGTGTGTAGATTGTTGTGTGTTGATGTTTATACAAAATAGTTATACATATATTTAGTTAGACTATATAGTTATATATACATATATTTATACATATATACATACAATATATATAAAATATAAAAAAATCGATAATGACGGAAAATAAAAATAAAAATCGATAATGTTGACTTAGGTTACTAAGGGGCTTTTTTGAAGTGAGGGTAGTCTTCTTGTGCTGGGGGTGATGAGTCATGGGTGTAATGTAGCGTGCGGGGTTAGGTTAGGGGGATTTTTGTGTGATGTTGGGTGTGTTTGTTTAGACATATATACATACATATATATACATACAATATATATAAAAATATTAAAAAATCGATAATGATAGAAAATATAAAAAAATCGATAATTAGTAGGTTACTAAGCGGGTTTTTTTAAGCGAGTGGAACCTTTTTGTGCCGCGGGCGTGTCGTTGTGTGCTAGTAGTGTGGTGGTTGTGAGTAGTTGGTGGGGCTGCTGACTCGTGGAGGGTGTTGGGGTGTGGATTTTTGTGTGGTGTTGTATTGTGCCCGTAGTGTATTTGTTTAAGGCGGGTGTGCCAACAGCGAGAGGTGGGAGTGAAGTGTTAGAGACTTACTTATTTGAGTGCGCGTGTGTGTGCGCCTGTGTGTGTGCGCCTTTGTGTGTGGGTGTGTGTGTGGGCACTCACGTGCGTGGTTATGTGTCTGTGTGTGGGTATGTGTGGGTATGTGCGGGTGTGGTTGTATGTGTGTGTCTGTGTGTGTGTGTGTTGGGTTGTAGCAGGCGGGTGTGACAACAACGAGAGGTGGAAGTGAAGCGTTAGAGTCTATACTAGGTCTAACATGAAGAGGTGGGCGTGTAGTGTTAGAGACTTGACTGTACTAGGGTTAGCATGAAAAGGTGGGAGTGAAGTGTTAGAGACGTCACTATAGCAGGACCAGCAGGAAGAGGTGGTGGTGAAGTGTTAGAAACTTGGCTATACAATTTGTGTGTAGATATTTTTGTGTGTTGTTGTATTGTGTATGACTCGGTGTTGTGTTGTATTGTCTTTTTATACATATATTTAGACATATATTAATATGTATACACACGATAATTATACAGACCATATTTAGACAGCATAGATAACATGTTATCACTTCTTTTGATGTACATCCAGTTGGTGGGAACAGGGGAAGCCATCGTAAGTGAGGTGTAAGTATCTGTCGTTATCACACCACGGCTTCAGTAAAGTATGAACGTGAGTGTCTGGGCCTTGGTCTTCCAACTGTCTAGTTATATCAAGGAATATCAGTTTAAACTGGTTTATGAAACGTGTTCAGACTTGTACTAGTCAGGGCATGATTACTGGAAAAACTAAGCGATACTTGACACGTTGGCGATGTGAAATTTTTTTTTCTTTTTGTGTATGTCATGCAAGTTTAGGTATAGGGACACTGTCCAAAAGTGATCTCATCAGAACGTTGTTATCTACGTGGATGAGTTGTAGTCTTGTTACAAATAGCAAGCCGATATAGAAGTCGCTTTAACATTTTTTATAGGAAGGAGTTGTGCTTGCACCCTTTTACACGAATATAACAACCGAGTTGTTCCAAAACCTTCTGTCTTAGATTATATCAAAAACAGAATTTTCCCGAGGGAACATAAAATGAGTGATTAACGATGGTTCTCGTGATGTTACAACCAGACTTGTGTGTTTTGTTCACAGGGATTCTCACGTTCTCGAATAAAATAACTGCGTGTGAGTGTAATTTAAATCTATTCACCCTAATGACCATCTAGTGGTATGTAAGTGACCCGTAGCAACACTTCCTAGTGAACCAAAAAGACAAACAGACACAGACATATATTTTGTTTAAATAGAGAAAGATATTTATATTTAACACCCTAACACAGAGTACCCTTAACGAATATACACGAATACAAGCAAACAACTAAAACTTTTTATAATTTAATAAATAGAGACATCAGATGTAGATATTTAACACCCTAACAATTATGCTTTTGATGTAAAAAAATATGACAGGGAATTCCCGTTGTTGGGTGAATGTAACTACATATTGAGACGGGTGCTGGGTCGAGTGGTAGTTTTCTTTATTATTTATAGTATATCATGAGTAATAAATCTACTCACCCATCTTATGGCACCAACTAGATCCTTCATAGCATTGCAGTCTGTAACTGGAACAATCTCGAGGCCAGTTTCATTCATTTTTAATAAAGTTCAAACACGTGCTTTTACACTCCCTTGTTTTGGAACCAGATCGATGGCCAGCGCCAAAACATCGCGCGTAAATTTCTGTTCACGTCACTAGGTCAAAACTCAATCGATCAATAGTAGAAACTTATAAAAGACACATTCCTTCGTTCGTGTGTTCGAATCCCCGCGACTTAAGGTTTCACTTTTTTCATACGGGCTACATCTGGTGATAGGTTGTACATTGTCTCCCAAGCGGTTCAAACAGGAGGCGACCACGGAAGTTAGTAAATTAAATAAATATAACTAAGTATTTGTTCCAGTTATCAAACGGGTATCTATGTTTTGTCCTGCAATTTTCAAACTTTAGTAAAAGCTTTTCTTCCAAGCAGGAAAGAGGATCCCAAAATTTTCTCCCAGACCTGCGCAAAGGATCTAACCTATTGGTAAATAGATAAACTGGCAAATACTTCTTTAAATATTTCTTACCGGTGTCAAAATATTTCTTACCGTTAGGCTATTTTAGTCTATTTTCCATTTCATAATTTTTGCGGCACGACATTCACACTTCCATTTCTTACTTTTGGTATCACAAGTTCGTATTTCCATTTCTTAATTTTGGTATCACAATTTTTGTTTTTCCATTTCTTAAGTTTGGTCTCACAATTTTCATATTTCTATTTCTTAATTTTGGTATCACAGTTTTCATGTTTCATAATTTTGGTATCACAATTTTCGTATTTCCATTTCTTAACTTTGGTCTCACAATTTTCATATTTCCATATCTTAATTTTGGTATCATAGTTTTCATGTTTCATAATTTTTTGCACCACAACACTCACACTTTCATATTTCTTACTTTTGGTATCACAATTTTCGTATTTCCATGTCTTAACTTTGGTCTCACAATTTTCATATTTCCATATCTTAATTTTGGTATCACAATTTTCGTATGTCCATGTCTTAACTTTGGTCTCACAATTTTCATATCTCCATATCTGATATCACAGTTTTCATATTTCATAATTTTTGCATCACAACAGACATTTGTCCACAGAATACGCTTAAACAGATACAGACATATATCTTTTAAATAACAGAGATATTTAACACAAAATACGAATAAAACAGAATAACATACGTTTTGGTTGTCTGGTGGTCTGGTTTTCAGAAGGCTGTTTCTTGGTTTCAACGTCTGATTTTTTCAAAACGACTAGAGGTCTTTACTGCTCGCGGATTGTCGTTTGAATGAGCTGTCTACAGACTTTGTTTTGATATAACAAAAGGCTTATCTCTCACATGCGCATGAATACACAAGCTGTTACGTGAGGGGACCAGCCCGTTTGTTGCGTACACTCTTTCAGAAAATACTTCGCGCACAAGGTTAGCGAGGTGATTTGGTAGTCACGTGTCGTTGTCCGACCGTATGAAAAGGAGAATCTAATTTACCATCATAAAACGAAGTGTCTTTGATCAGCGCACATTTGGTTATGCATAATTAATTAGTCTCTGATCGGAAAATGGCTTTTTACGCTTGAACAAAGCCAATTTCATTTATAAAAAATATAAAAATTTCTCCCCCTTGGCAAACAAATTTCTCCCCCTTGTCAAACAAATGTCTTCCCCTTTGCAAACAAATTTCTTCCTCTTGTCAAAAAAATTTCGCCCCCTTGGTAATCAAAGTTCTTCCTCTTGTCAAAAAAATTTCGCCCCTTGGTAATTAAATTTCTTCCCCTTTGTCAAAAAATACTTCCTCTTGGCAAAAAAATGTCCCCCCTTGGCAATCAAATCGCACGAGTAACAAAGGCTGGCCTCGGTAAAAACTTACAGTTGCGGTCTTCAACCCGCTCTCCAACGGTTTAAGCATTTCATCACTTCTTGGCATGTACACCCAGTTGTTGGGAACAATGGAAACCACCTTCAACAAGGTATGAGGGATAGTGTCTGTCGTTATCACACCACCTCTTCAGTAAAGTATAACCATGAGTGTCTGGGTGTGTGTGTGTGTGAGCGCTCGCGTACGTGGTTGTGCGTCTGTGAGTGTGTGTGTGTGTGCATGGGCGCGCGCGTGTGTGTGTGTGTGGGGTGGTTTGTGTTGCGGTGTGTTGTATTGTATTGTGTTATGTGATGTTGATTTATTCAACAGTTATACGTACATATTACAATATATATATTTTGCAAACAGTTATAACATCTAGAGGTGGGAGTGAAGTGTTAGAGACATGACCAGGTCCACCATCGAGAGGTGGGAGTGAAGTGTTAGAGACGTTACTATACTAGGGTCACCAACTAGAGGTGGAAGGGGATTGTTAGAAACTATACAAGGTCTAGCATCGAGAGGTGGTAGTGAAGTGTTAGAGACATGACCAGAGCCAGCAGCGAGAAGTGTGAGGGAAGTGTTAGAGACTTGACTAGGTCTAGCATCGAGTAATAAAATCTACTCACCCCAATGGCCATCTAGTGTTATGTAAATGACCCGTACACAGTCGATGTTTCCAGCATAAAAAATAATATCAAAGGCTAGGTTGGACAAACCCAAATAGACAGTTTTATTGAACACATCCGTAGAGATATATGTCACAAGCAGACCACGCACGTGCTTTTTACCACTCGTTGTTAAACTCGATCGATGGTCTGCGCTCGCGAGGAAAACATTATCAAATGTAATCGATGAATGAGTCATTCTGTTTGTAGTCGGTTACGGTGGGTGACGTCAGTGCTAAATATAGATTATCGGAAACAAGTTTATGTTCTTTTGATCTTGTAGTATTATTTTATTATACATAAACAACGACACGTGACTACCAAATCACCTATATATATATATATAAACTAAACATCGTCTTCCTGTTGTAATAAATATACAGTATAACTAAATATATATATATGTATGTATAACTAAATATGTCGTCTTCCTATTGTCTAAATATTGTCTGTAAACAACAACACGCCATTATCGAACTAATATATTACTATATAAAAGTCAGTCTAAATAAATATATATGTCTAACTAAATATATATCTAAATATATCGTATAACTGTTGTCTAAATCTTCTTACTACAAAACAGTATTTTAAAAGAATAAAATATATTAACTAAATTCTTTATTACCTATATATAACTGTTGTAAATATATATATAAATATATCGTATAACTATTCTCTCAATATATGTCTATTTTTTTTTTTCGTACGCCCGCTAATACTCGAGGCGAAATCTCAGGTTATTATTTATGTCTAACCTGACATTGATTTTACGTGAGTATCCCTTTATTTCTTGTACAGAGACAGGTGTCCCTCGCCATTCAGGCAAATACTCGCCGATTTCGGAGGTACCCATTGCAGCTGGGTCGGCTCAGGAGCCGCCAGTCCCTGGTCGACGACACTCCTTCAAATGTCCTCGCCAGGTCTCGAGTTAATCCAGTCCAAATCCCGGTCGACGAAAAATCCTCAAATGCCGTCGCCCGGTTTTGATCCTGTATCACCCGGTCGCCAGAGCGGTGTTGTAACCACTACGCTAGCGCGGCTCCCATATGTCTATAAATATCGTCTTCTTGTTGTCTAAATATATGTCTAAATATATCGCCTTCCTATTGTATGTCTAAATGTATCGTCTTCTTGTATCTAAATAAACAACACCATTATCGAACAAATATATTACTATATAAAAGTCACGCGCAACGCCAGGCGTTGCGTACGCCTGCGCAATCGACGCCTGCGCACCTCCTGCGCTCCTCCTGACTTTCTTTATATAAAAGTCATGCGCCCCTCCTGGTCCACCTCCTGCGCTCCTCCTGAATACGCTTATATAAAAGTCACGCGCCTCCTGGCGTTTTTGCTATATAAAAGTCACGCGCCTCCTGGCGCGCCTCCTGAATTATACCTGTTTCCTCCATGACATACTACTACACATACTACTACCGTAGTGTCACTCTGCACTGTAAACTGGAGTGATAGAGTATAGAAGTTAATAACAGGGATTATTAGTCAAGTTCGTGGGACACGATGGGACATTTATTCGTGTACATCAGTTATTAATTCTGGCGGCATTTATTGCCGGTCAAAAATACAATATTAATGTATACGACTCCGATTACCATTAAAAGAAACACAAGTATATAGATAATTATTGCTCCTAACTGGAACACGTCAAGTAATTTAATGTAATGGAAGAATATGTAAAGATTTATAATTAAAATATTTATTGATGCAAAAATACTTTTAACAAAATAAAATAACTATGCTATTAATATATTATTTGTAAACAAATTGAAAACTTTTTTAATAAACACAAAAAAGAAAGCAAAAAATATGTTCCTAATTTCTCATCTACATTGTTGACCCTAGGTATTAATTATTACTTCCCCTTAGTTTAATTGCAGCTTTCAGTGCATGTATCTCCTTTTTCGTCTTCTTAGTTCGCACTTATATAATCACTTAAATATCTCTTTTAAAGCTGATAGTCCGCTTCATGTCTGAAGATTACCATTTGTCCTCTTCCGTTTAGATGGTAGTGTGCATCATTTTGTGTGTGACCTGGATGCTCTGCAAACTTTTTTGTTTCTCCATCTTATTCTGATAAACCTATTTTTGTCACTTCAAAAGTTATGCTTCATCAGGCTGAAATAAATTACCACCTTCCTTTGTCAATCTTTTAGCCTCTTCATTGCCGGGGATGTTACTATGAGATGGGATCCATTGGATTACAACTCTTTTGAATCCTTGACATAGTTTGTGGAGCACCACTCTTACTTAATCCAGGTCTGCATTATTTTGGCTTTTCAGCGTTGCAGTTACGGACAGTACATCAATGAAGAAAGCAACTTATCTCTCTTTGGCCGAATATCATCACCAACCAAGATCTGCTTACTCGGAGCAAGCAAGAGGACATGCACACCATCATAGCTGGCAGACGCTGGAGCTGGGTTGGCCATGTTCTCAGAAGAGACCCCGATGCCATCACAAGAACAGCTATGCTATGGACCCCTGAAGGAAAACGAAAGAGAGGCCGACCAAAAACAACTTGGCGGAGGACTGTGGAGGCTGAGATGCAAAGAATGAACCAGAGTTGGGGCACTGTACGAAGGATAGCCGCCGACCGAGCAAAGTGGAATCAATTTGTTGTTGCCCTACAAGACGCCACGAGGCGTAATGGCCACTGATCGCTTTGACGGTCGGCGGCTAAGGATCAAAGAAGAAGAAGAAGACAATACGCTGAGTTTTTGGTGTACTAGTGAAAGGGTCGTGGCTGAGAGGCGACAGGCGGTGTGTATTATAGAGGTGTCAGTGTCAGAATTTCAGTGGCGAACGCGCAGTGGCGTCGGCTTCGCGATGGTGTCTCAGTGTGTGCGACGGAACGAACGGAATAATTTGTCTTCTCTTTGTGAATTTCACAATTGCCTCCGCGGCTGGCGGAGTTGTGGATTAAAGTTGCTACCATAAGTGAAATGGGTTCATTTTCGATACAAGACAACAGGAGGCTGAGACGCTTGGGAGTCATGACCCAAGTGGGCCCGCTCCCCTTAGAGTGTAAAGGAGTATATCGGGCCGAAACACTTGTCGGACGGGGGGACTACTTCTGATGATCAGATTGCTTCCTGTTGTATCGCTCTGTAAAGAGTTTCCTATCATCATCATCTCCACTCTTCCCCTTTGAATATATTTTCAACTGTGGCCACGTGCTTGTTCGTTGTCTCTGCCTGTGCCATCCATGACATTTCTCTTTTTATTTTTGCTTCCTTAATGTTTGCTTTGTTTCCATGCAGGGGGTGCCGTTTGTCTGTTTGTGTTATTAATTTGTGTAACCATCATCATCAGCATCATTATCATCATCATCATCACCCTTCAGATCCCAAAGAGCATTGGCCTTCAAGCAACTTATGCCAAGTCTTCCTGTCCCGTGCCATCAGCTCAAGATCTTTCCGAGTCTTCATGCCTTTCTTGCCTGTTTCCAGTTTTCTTCTCTGTCTGTTCATTTGTCTCCCCCTACCTCTTTTACTCTGGTAGATTCCAACAAGGACTTCATGGTAATGTTTTTTCACAGGTTTCCTCAATGTCTGTCCTATCCATCTCCAGCATCTTCTTCTCAGCTCTTGTTCCACTGGCACATGCCTGGGTTCTTGTCATCCGTTCCACATTAGTGGTCTTGTCATACCACATCAATCCTTCTATCCTACGCGAGAATCCATTTATGTAAAAGTCAAGCTTTTTGGTTATTGTCTTTGTTGTTCTCCATGTGTCAGATCCGTACAATAGGATTGACTTAACTTTTGAATTTTGTGTAATATTTACACTTAAGTTCAGTTTTATCCTTTATACTTCTTGATGAACTATTTCTAGTACAGCTCTTAATTTCAACTTTTCTCGTTTCAGTTCTCGGTTCTCATGTTTTAAAATTTCGGCTGCGAGACTTGGACACTCAATAAAACAGTTGCAAAAAAGATTACATCATTCGAAATGAAATGCTACAGAAGGATGTTGAGAATACCCTGGACAGAAAAAAAGACCAACAGAGAAGTACTGCACTCACTAAACGTACAGGAACATTGGCTCCTAAATACCATCGCAATAAGGAAGCTGAAATTTTTCGGTCATATAAAAAGACATAATAGTCTGGAAAAAACAGTGATGGAAGGCATGGTCCCTGGAAAAAGGGGAAGGGGTCGACCTAGACGACGGTGGACCCAGGACATCACAGAGAGTCTGAACTTGTCTTTGGCTGATGCAGGTCGACTTGCCCAGAATCGTGATGCGTTCAGAGCAGCTGTAATAGAGACAACGTTCTGGAAAGAATACGTCACATGATGATGAATGTTTCTTCTACGTGAAGCCCTCAAAATATGTCACAGTATAATGCCTAAATCTTCCTGACATTGTCCTCTTATTATCTTGTATACAACTGCGAGAGGTCACACAATTGAGACACGAAGACGTGCTGACAATCTACCTTTTTAATAATCACGATACTACACATATAACCTCAATAATAACAGCAAAAACCATCTGACTGGCTCAACACAGCCCGCTACCATCAGATTATACAAACAACGCTGCCCAAAAACTAATAATCATAAGGCGAGCATAAGGAAATGAACTACGGCTATTCTAGCCGGCTAACTGACATCTTTCTTCCAAGGCTTTCTGTTCAACTGCTCACAGCACCCATTTGCACCGTTTTCTTTAAAGCCGATGTGCGCAACATAAGATATTATGTGACTATATATATATATATATATATATATATATATATATATATATATATATATATATATATATATATATATATATATATATATATATATATATATATATATCATGTAACTAGTGATAAACCGTCAAAAATGACGGGAGAGAAATGTAAATGGTTAAATAGAGGTTTATTTGACCACAGCACGATATCTGTGCATTTGATCTGTAGCTTGAGCTGAAAGTGACAGATTCTTCCGGCGTATTGACAGCTCGCTGCGATTACCGGCAACGTATTAATCTTTCAGTATCTCCAGCACGACAGGTTGCAGCAGCTTTGTTTTTCGTTAGCTTTTTGTGGGTTCTCCGGCGTCTTAACGTTTAACATCTGCAAAACTTATTAATACATTTTGTTGAACATTAGCATTTGTAATATTTGTTTTAATGTTAAAACACATTAATCAACAAATTCTTCTTACACAAAATAGCTTGTTATCTGCCACAACGAAGAGCTTATCAGCGAATGTTATCTACAAATCTCTTCTGTATATGTCCTATCTATCGTCAGCGTCTTCTCCTCACATCTTCTTCCACTGACACGTATGGGTATTTTCATCAGTTCCACATTGGTGATCTTGTCGTACCAATTAAATCCTGATATTCTGCAGAGTGATGTAAAATTCCTAGAACATTCTTCTTCTTTGATACTTAGCCACCGACTGTCACAGCAGTCAGTGGCCATCACGCCTGGTGGCGTCTTGTAGGGCAGCAACAAACTGCTTCCACTTTGCTTGGTCGGTGACCATCCTTCGTTCAGATTCCCTAGCTCTGGTTCATTCTTTGCATCTCGGCCTCCACAGTTCTCCGCCACGTTGTTTTTGATCGGTCTCTCTTTCGCTTTCCCTCAGACGTCCATAGCTTAGCTGTTCTTATGATGGCGTCAGAACATTCTCTGTGTATCGGTATAATTGTGTTCGCTATAACTGATGTTGTCATTTAGCTGACATGTCATCTAGTCTAGTTCAGTTCATTATCATTTTTCTTTTCGCTCCTTATGGAGCATGGAGCCCACACTGCAGCTAGTCCCCAACACAGGAAACTTGCACAAAGTATTCATACGTTCTTACAGCAGTGGTTTCTGTGACAATTTGTTCTGCATGATAAGGGGGCTTGCCCCATGCACAATCTCTTATTAGTCGCCATGTACGACATGCCTGAGTGTTGCAGTAGGCCTGTTCTTTCTATATCTTTTCATAAGCCCCCGGGTCATCATCATAATGATCATCATGTGACTTATTCTCTCCAGAACGTTGTCCCCATTACAGCTGCTCTGAACGCATCACGATTCTGGGCAAGTCGAGCTTCATCATCCAAAGACAAGTTCAGACTATCTGTGATGTCCTGGATCCACCGTCGTCCAGGTCGTCCCCTTCCCCTTTTTCCAGGGACCATGCATTCCATTACTAATTTTTCCAGACTATTATGTCTTTTTTTTTTGGTTGTTGTTTTTGTTGTTCTCTATGTCTCATAGATGTACAATAGGACTGATTTCACATTTGAGTTGAAGATTCTTATTTTCGTTGAGTTGAGTTGAGTTGAGACGAGACGAGACGAGACGAGACGAGACGAGACGAGATAGATAGATAGATAGATAGATAGATAGATAGATAGATAGATAGATAGATAGATAGATAGATAGATAGATAGATAGATAGATAGATAGATAGATAGATAGATAGATAGATAGATAGATAGATAGATAGATAGATAGATAGATAGATAGATAGATAGATAGATAGATAGATAGATAGATAGATAGAGAGATAGATAGATAGATAGATAGATAGATAGATAGATAGATAGATAGATAGATAGATAGATAGATAGATAGATAGATAGATAGATAGATAGCGCTGTCTTTCTCTTGCACATTTGCCCTCAACTCTGCCGTCCATGATGGACTTTAGTAAGGTTTTATGTCTTTTTACATGGCCGAAACATTGTAAGTAATTTTGATATCATTCATTAATTCTCTTTTCATTCCTAGGGCCTCCTAGTAGTGAAAAAAAAATTACAATTTAAAGAACTTTTATACCTTATTGTTTCTCATTACCGAAATATTTACACTTCACACAAGAACAACTTGCTAGCATGTGTCTTGTAGACAATACGATATTTTAAATACACTCGGCTTCTTTCAAATCTAGCTATCCCTATATCAACCTCTAACCATCGACGACAACAGAAAGAATGTCAATGTTGACAGTAGGAAATCTACCATCCGTAGAAGGTTTGGAGACAAACAATCCATTTAAAATAGTGTTTACATATTTTTATAATGTGGAGAGTATATAAGGTTTGTTTAGCTTGGAGTGTAAGGAGACAGTGCTATCATCAAAACGTTATATAAATGTTCATTTGCGAGTGAATTGTGTTTAATTCTAGACCGTATTCAATCCCACATCTTTGAGGATAGAAAGACAAGCTCACTCAGTCCACAAGCATGTCCTGGTTTTGTAGCATGTGATCATGGCAGAGCACAGAAAATATATATTTTTTTACATATATGACAACTCTCTTAGTCTTGTCTTTTAGATATGACACTATATGTGTGACATTTTCCATTTACATACAATACTTGAAATGAAGACGGGAGAGGGTTGTCAGCTTAGCGGGTTTAACGGATTATTTATTTATTTATTTATTTATTTATTTTGCAAAGCATGTGGTGTGTGGAAGTAAAACATGATTAATACATAAGTAGAGCCATAGGATCAATAAGAGCTAACATTCTATGGTTTTACAGAACAGTATTTCATATCACATGAGCATCTAATGAAATGAAGGATCATAGCCCCGGCGGAGGTCGGCGTGTAGGATTAGCAATTAGACTAATGAAGGTGAAGAGATACTTGACAGCTCAAAGCTTGTGTTTGAAGAAATTGAACAATTGGTGTTGTAAAGTTTTAGAGAGAAGTAAAGCCGGAAATGGAATTATAAAACCCTTGCAGGAGTATCAATAACCGAAGTCTCACTCTGCACTGTAAGTCTAGAGTAATAGAGTGTAGAAGTTAATAACAGGGATTAACAGTAAAGTTCGTGGGACACCATGGGGCATTTATTCGTGTACTTCACTGTTATTAATTCTGGCGGCATTTTTTGCCGGTCAAAAATACAATATTAAAGTACATATACCATATTACCATTAAAAGAAACACAAGTATATAAATAATTATTGCTCCTAACTGGAACACGTCAAGTAATTTAATGTATTAGAAGAATATATGTAAATTAATAATTAAAATATTTATTCATGCAAAAATACTTTTCACAAAATAAAACTACTAAAATTTGCTATATTATTTGTAAACAAATTGAAAAACGTTTTTATTAAACACAAAAAAACAAAGCAAATATTATGTTCCTAATTTCTTATCTACATTGTTACCCCTAGGTATTAATTATTACTTCCCCTTAGTTTTATTGCAGCTTTCAGTGCATGTATCACCTTTTTCGTCTTCTTAGTTCGCACTTATATAATCACATAAATATCTCTTTTAAAGCTGGTAGTCCGCCTCATGTCTGAAGATTACCATTTGTCCTCTTCCGTTTAGATTGTAGTGTGCATCATTTTGTGTGTGACCTGGATGCTCTGCAAACATTTTTGTTTCTCCATCTTATTCTGATAAACCTCTTTTTGTCTCTTCGAAAGTTATGCTACGTCAGGCTGAAATAAATTACCACCTTCATTTGTCAATCTTTTAGCCTCTTCATTGCCGGGGATATTACTATGAGATGGCATCCATTGGATTACAACTCTTTTGAATCCTTGACATAGTGTGTAGAGCACCACTCATACTTAATCCAGGTCTGCATTATTTTGGCTTTTCAGCGTTGCAGCTACGGACAGTACATCAATGAAGAAAGCAACGTATCTCTCTGTGCTTTCCTCTGTCATTATAATCTCTGCTGCAGTTTTCAAGGCCTCTGCTTCTGCTGTGAAATTAAGTGAGAATTGTCCTGTTGCCACTGACAGCTTTTTTGTGTACACCAGTGCAAGCTCAGAAAGACACCTCCATCTCCATTTTCTGTTGCATTAGTTGCTGATCAATCTGTTGAATGGGTAATGTTTCACTATGTATTTTATCGCTAACGATTTTCTCTCTGTTCTAGTCTGGCTATTATTTCTCTCAATTCCAGGAATGTTTTCTATCATTTCAGGGAAACGATGTTGTATCCAAACTGGAAACTTGTGTGCAGTGTAGAAGAGTTTAATTGTTGATACTGCATTTATGGAAACTCCTCTTTGTTGTGGTTGATTCTACAAAGATGCTTCGCTGGAGTCTTTGCTTCAAAAAATTCAAACTATTTAGACATTACTTTTGAAAGCCGTTTGACTTGGAAAAAAACAAGTTGAAATATACCAAGTGAGAGCAAGGCAAACGAATGGCAATTCTGATAAACCTTGCTGGAACAGCTTTGGGTGCAGATGCAAGAGTGCTAAAGACGTAATACTGTCGTGTGGTGAGTATTGGGGCAACTACGACAGTAGTTTTTGCCAGGAATAGCCTATGAGATATTAGGTAGAAGGTCTCTAGAAATTGGCTCGTTAAGAAAGAATAAAGACCTATTCGAGATAGGGACAAGAAAAAGGAAATGCGAATGCTTTCCACAGGACAGTGTTTTCTGGTTAATTATGGAAAGAGTTCTGTTTCCGTACGACCTTAGCTTCTGCCCTTAGATCCCGTAACAGAAAAAGCCCCTAACTTCATCTGAGTGTAGAAATGATCCTATATGTAAATATTTAACACCGACAGCACGAGTGATACATTAACAAACTAGATAATGATCAAGCGATTATTGGATTTATTAATTAAATATCTACACATATAGGGTTAGTAATGGTTAGAACGTGATGATGGTAGAAGACGATTCACACAAAACACACAGATGAGATATTAATATTGTAGTTAATTAAGTAGTAGTTAATTACGAATGATCTCGATAAGAGGTCACAACAAGTGGGCCTGAAAATACACAGGGAAAAGACAAAGATTATGAGAATAAGTGCAAGAAATGATAACAAGGTTGAACTTAAAGAAACACCACTAAAAGATATAGAATCGTACATATATCTTGGAAGTAATATAGACAAAGTTGGAGGGATCGACAGTGATATCAAAATAAGAATACAAAAAGGAAGAGGAGCTTTCATTGCATTGGGAAACGCATGGAGAACAAGAAAAATCAAGTGCAACACAAAAATAAGAATCTTCAACTCAAATGTGAAGTCAGTCCTATTGTATGGCTCTGAGACATGGAGAACAACAAAAACAACAACCAAAAAGCTACAGACTTTTATAAACGGGTGCTTGCGTAGAATAGAAGGACTGAAATGGTATGACAAAGTCACAAATGTGGAATTGATGACAAGAATCAGACAAGTGCCAGTGGAACAAGAATTGAGAAGAAGACGCTGGCGATGGATAGGACACACATTGTGGAAACCTGTTGATAGCATTACAAGGCGGTCCTTGATCTGGGGTCCGCGGGGAGGGAGAGGCAGAGGTAAACCAAGGGACACATGGAGAGGAGAGCTGGAGACGGAGGCGAAAATGATGAGGAAAACATGGAAAGAACTTGAGCAGATGGCACAGGACAGGAAGACTTGGCATGTGTTTGTTGAAGGCCTATGCTCCTTGGGGAGCTAAAGGGTATTGATTATGTCTTTTTATATGACCGAAAAATTTCAGCTTCCTTATTGCTATGGTATTTAGGAGCTAATTTTCATCTACGTTTAGTGAGTGCAGTACTTCTCTGTTGGTCTTTTTTTCTGTCCAGGGTATTCTCAACATCCTTCTGTAGCATTTCATTTCGAATGATGTAATCTGTGAACTACACGTAACATAATAATATCAATTTATTCATGACCTTTCAACTCTCCAAGGAACATAAGCATTCAACAAACTTGTACCAAGTTTTCCGGTCACGTGCCATCAGCTCAAGGTCTTTCCGTGTCTACTTCATACTCTTCATGTTGGTCTCCAGTTCTCATCTCCAAATCTTCTATAGTCGTCCTCTACCAGTCTTACCCTCGGGGTTCCAAAATTAGGACTGCCTTGTAAGGCTATCAACAAGTTTCCTCAGTGTGTTTTCTATACATTTCCAGCGCCTTCTTCTCGTCTCTTGTTCCACTGGCACTACTCTGCTTCTTGTCAGAAGTTCTTCATTAGTGATCTTGTCATAACAATAACACTGACAAACAACATTTTTCTTTCTTATATAAGAATAAGTGTTCTTAGGTCAGTTTCTTGCGCTGATTTCAAATCTGAAATCCGTTTATCTCTATCACGTCGGGTTCTTAAGATATTTGTGAATAAATATATTTTTGGGAAACCGTTATTTGCTCCGTTTCATTTTTACTATATAACTTATTAAAAATTAATAAAATGCAAAATAATTCTACATTTTATACTGCTAAAAGATGCATGACATATGTTACGCTATTTTTCAAATAGTTACTGTATTTTGAAATAATTCTGAGCGAAATATGGCTTCTAGAAGTTGTAGAATCGGTATCGAAACCAGTGCCTCATGATCCAATCACGTGTCCGATCCCAGTTCCACCATAACAATATCCGTTGGACGTGAATGAACCATCAGAAAGTGATAGTTTACCTGCTTTAGAAACTAATTCTGACT
This sequence comes from Oreohelix idahoensis, assembly GCA_024509875.1. Taxonomy (NCBI): domain Eukaryota; kingdom Metazoa; phylum Mollusca; class Gastropoda; order Stylommatophora; family Oreohelicidae; genus Oreohelix; species Oreohelix idahoensis. The sequence continues at coordinate 52,470 of JAMPIV010005337.1, forward strand.
CGGATTATATACCGGTGAATGATGGTGTTCACTTAATTAACCATTCAGAACTTTCAGATCTAATACGTGATCTCGCTCTTACCAAAGGACAAGCGGAATTACTCGGTTCGCGACTCAAAGAATGGAATCTTTTAGCGCCCAATACTCCGATATCTAAATTTCGTCATAGACACAGAGAACTTGTTCAATACTTTGAGATGGATGATGGCATTTGCTATTGCAAAGATGTAAACGGTCTAATGGTGCACCTCGGTCGTGAGCACATAGTCAACGAATGGCGACTTTTCATCGACTCTTCCAAGACTAGTCTAAAAGCCGTGTTATTGCATAACGGAAATTTATTTTCATCAATTCCAGTCGCCTACTCTGTTCATATGAAAGAAACTTATGACAATATGGCTATACTTTTGGCAAAAATAAAGTACAATGACTACCAATGGCGGATTTGTGGGACCTAAAGGTCATTGCAATTCTCACGGGCATGCAGACTGGGTATACTAAATTTTGTTGCTTCCTATGTGAATGGGACAGCCGCAACAGACAGGAACATTATGCAAGAAAGGTGTGGCCTATCAGGGATCGTATGCAGCTCTGGCATAAAAATGTAATACATGAGCCATTAGTTAACAAAGACGGCATCATTTTACCACCGTTACATATAAAGTTGGGGCTCATGAAGAATTTCGTAAAAGCGTTAGATAAAACGAGCAAAGCTTTCACTTATCTTCGAGAAAAGTTTCCGCAAGTTAGCGATGCAAAGATAAAGGAAGGTATCTTTGTAGGACCGCAGATTAGGAAAGTTATTGCAGACAAACAATTCGAGAACTTGTTACATGGTAGTGAACTTCGCGCATGGATGGCATTCAAATCGATCGTCGATAACTTTCTGTGAAATCACAAATCTGTCGACTATGTGCATATTGTTAAGCAGTGCATAGATGCATACAGAATTATGGGCTGTAACATGTCCCTCAAAATCCATTTGCTTGATTCGCATCTTGACTTTTTCCCTGACAAACTTGGCGAAGTCAGCGATGAACATGGAGAACGATTCCATCAAGATATCGCCGTAATGGAATCACGCTATCAAGGACGGTGGAGTGTGACCATGCTTGCCGATTATTGTTGGATGCTTCATCGCGATGTACCACATGCCATTCACCGACGAAAGTCGACTGCAAAGAAATTCAAGCCTACATAACTGTTACACTTCTTGTATGAATGATGTTATAATACTTTATGCCTTGTTAAAAAACTTCAATTGCGTATTTCTAGAGATCCCGACCTGATAGAGAAAAACGGTTTGCAGATTTAAAAACAGCGCATTAAAATTGACCAGAAAAACATAGAAATGTTAGAGAAAGAAAAAAAAAGTTTTTTTTTGTTAGTCAGTGTAATTAGGCATGGGTTAATAATCAGAAAGTAGATTGTTTATGACTGTGTTTTAGCATACAGCCAGCGCCAGGTTCTTGACTCATAACGAGGTCTGACACAAAGTGGGGAAAACATTTATTGTACCAGATCCCCCAGCTCTCGACTATTTGTTGTCTTGGCAGAGGTAGTTAATCTGTGACATATGAGTCCCAGGTAGCCTTGGTGCCTTGCTCCCAGAATTCTGGGAACTCAGCCAGTAGTCCTCCCTAATTTTATCAGCAGAATGTAGGTCATTGGCGTGTCACTCAAGAAGTCAGTCTTCACAATTGTCGTTAGTATCTTCATCATTGTAAGTAACTCCCTACCAGTTTAAATATCAAATATTCTTTGAATATCACACACACACACACACACACACACACACACACACACACACACACACACACACACACACACACACACACACGCGCACGCGCACACGCACACGCACACGCACACGCACACGCACACACACACACACAAAATTAATTAATTAATTTGAAATTATAACTGGAATAAATTCAAAAATGGCAAGTTATAAAAACAAATCAATAAACTTTAATTATTATTGTATGTAAAATTAGCAATTTCAAATTTGCAGATTGATATATATATATATATGAATATGTGTATATATATATATATATATATATATATATATATATATATATATATATATATATATACATATATATATATATATATATATATAAATATGTATATATATATATATATATATATATATATATATATATATATATATATATATATATATATATATATATATATATATATATATATATATATATATATATATATATATATATATATATATATATATATATATATATATATATATATATATATATATATATATATATATATATATATATATATATATATATATATATATATATATATATATATATATATATATATATATATATATATATATATATATATATATATATATATATATACATATATATATATATATATATATATATATATATATATATATATATATATATATATATATATATATATATATATATATATATATATATATATATATATATATATATATATATATATATATATATATATGTGTGTATATCTGTTCATCTTGTTGTTACATCATATATAAAAAGGTAAAAGGAACCCGTTACACGCCCATTGAGGCATATTGGGAATATGGTGTTAGGCCCATATTATCTTGATCGTCGGCACACTAGGGGTGATGTGGTCGGCATCACGCCGGCCGCCTTAACCTTCCCAGAGTTGCTCTGGTACCCATTTGGGGCTGGGTCGACCCAGGAGCCGTTTGTGGCCTAAAAAATTCCCACCTCATCTGGGGATCGAACCATAGACCACTGCGCTAGGAAGCTAGTGCACTAACCACTATGCTACCGCTGCTCCCTCACATCATATATGATTCAGTATATTTAAGCCTGATTGATAATCATTGCAGACGTGAAGATTTATATAGTGCCTTTAGGTCAAAACATGACAAAGCAACAAGAAGAAACTAAGAATTTACAATTCCAGTGGAAAAACCAGATATGTCAAAAAAGTGGGTCATGCAGTCTAGAGACCCAGATACTGTGTCATTTTCAATTTAAAAATCCCATATATTTTTTAATTGATGGTTAAAAAATAGTAATATAAAACATTTATGCCTGTAGGGAAAGGATTTTAATAGTATAGTAGTCAGTAGTAGTTACTGAAATAATCAGAAGAAGAATTCTGTCTGACAAGAATGTAGTCTCAGTGTCAGAGACGAGCAATGGTATCACAGGATAGTCACGCTGTAAAGGTCTCACTTCAGATAGTATTCAGATGAAAGTTAGAGCCTAAGATGCCATCTTCGCTATGTAACTAATCTATGATAATCAACAATTCAGTAAAACTCAATATAAAATTGATAAGTCAGAGAATTACAACTACTGAATCATTTATTATGTACATCTCCATGATTACTGTTGCATCATTGTATGCAACACAATGCTGCCCTGGTCAAACTTCACGCGAAAATTCCAATCGTGGGTATGCCATAGCATTATGCCACAGCATCATCTATCCTTTGTTTCTTCTTGTGCAAATATGAATGATGAAAAATGATGACATTTGAATGAATAAAAGTTATTTATAAAATTACTTGATTGTTGAGTTACACTAAATAGATAATAAGAAGTCCTTTCTGGAATCTTCAAAATGACATAAACTGTTAATCTAAATGTTCCTTTATCACTAAAGTATCTCTTGTCTGGTATATTATTCATAACTATTTTCTTATCACTACACACTAGTCACTTTGCTTTGACTCCTCACAATGGTTGCAGGAATTTGGTCACACAGAATACTTAACATGAAAGATATGTGACTGTCCTCTTTGAGTATAAACAGCAGTATCAGTTGTAGGTCTTGCACTAGACCACCAAGCACTGATGGGGCCTAATATATATATTATATTTGGTATTAGTTTTTAAATAAAATTTTGCTCTGTTTTGGCGAGGCGCAAGTTGTTCAATCTAGAATAGGGTTCCTTGGTTATGTTAGAAAAAACAAAAACAAAAAAACCAACTAAAAACAAAAAACAAAAAAAAAAAAAAAAAATTTGCTTCATTTTGGCGAGGCGCGCCCGGTTCAACTTAGACACAGAGTTCGTTGGTTATACTTGGACTACTGGCAACTGGTACAAAAACTGAGAGAAACAGAAGATCGAATCTCTCTTAAATTTCCTGTCTCCTCGTGTGAGCATCAGGCGACTTCCGCTTCCCTCCACAATTTTATCTTCCTCAGAATTTCTCCCGATGTCCCGGAATATTAAATCTCAGCCCATCGAGTCGGATGAAAGTGTTTTAGGATAGCGGAAGCCGACAAATGTATCACTTTCTGATATATATATATATATATATATATATATATATATATATATATATATATATATATATATATATATATATATATATATATATATATACAATAAATCTGAATTAAAAGTGTGGAAACCGACACGAAGCAGTCGCCAGCTCTAGCAGTGGTGGTTTATGTGGCAAGTTATTTTATATGGTGATGGTGCCAGCCACATATGCCATTGTACATCAGTAAGTAATTTATATGTCAATTATAAATAAAAATAATTACAACTCACCCCAAATTTGTTACTAATTATATCCAGTCTTTATGCATAGAAAGGCTGTAATGTAATGAAACTGTTTAAGATGCAGTCGTCCCTCTGTTTAAGACGCAGTTGTTTCTCAGATGGTTAAGGTTCTGATTTAACATAAACTCCTAACTCTTCATACTCGATGAAAGTTCATCAGACTTGTGGCTCTCATTACTATATTTGATGTTTCATACTTCCTAAATTTAGAACATGCTGCTAGCTCTGTGGTCTGTCCTATACTGGAACCTTATTACTACTCCTTCTTCTGGCTGTCTATGATCTCTCATCGATGAAGGTAGGAAAATGCAGTGGAGAAATCTTAAAATTTGCTAGATTTTAAGGTGCATTTTCTGCCCACGCACAAATGTCACCTTGTAAGGTTCTGTTGGGTGAAAATCCAATCATAATTAAAAGTTCAGTTTGAGATTCTAATTTAAATGCAACCACAAGTTAAGCGTTTGATGTTTAGTAAATGTTATCCCGACCACTCATTCAGAAAGTCACTACATGACCATTTAAGGTATTGCACTTAAGTGTTATTTTTATCAGTCATTATATCACACGACCTGCCCTTAATTATTACATATGATAAGCTCTTCCACGGTTACCCTAAACTTACGTCTTGTGTATTACACAAGACGTCTTGCTGGAAGTGATTATATAAATTCCTCGTGTCCCAATACTCAAGATTACTATAGAGGCCTGCCGGAAATCGTTACATGGTATGACTAGCGTCCAGACTGATAAAACCAAGAACACATTGGAAGTTGCATTTTTCTGCAAGTCATGTCCATGAATTAAACATTCGTTACCTCAAATTACACTGACAAACAACATTTTTCTTTCTTATATAAGAATAAGTGTTCTTAGGTCAGTTTCTTGTGCAGATTTCAAATTTGAAATCCGTTTATCTCTATCACATCGGGTTCTTAAGATATTTGTGAATAAATATATTTTTGGGAAACCGTTATTTGCTCCGTTTCATTTTTACTATATAACTTATTAAAAATTAATAAAATGCAAAATAATTCTACTTTTTATACTGCTAAAAGATGCATGACATATGTTACGCTATTTTTCAAATAGTTACTGTATTTTGAAATAATTCTGAGCGAAATATGGCTTCTAGAAGTTGTAGAAATTTGGCTGATCTGTTCTGTTATGTGTGCGGATATTTTACCGATCGTGTTCACCAGAAAAACTTTACACTAAAGAAAGCATATGAACTTTATTTCGATTCGAAAGTTGATGGTGTAAATAAATCTTGGAAGCCAAATGCAGTTTGTTTGACTTGTGCAAATACATCGGAAGTTGGTTACGAAAATCGCCAAAGCATAAGGCGATGCCTTTTGGAGTGCCAGTAATATGGCGTGAACCGACAAATCACGCTACTGATTGTTACTTCTGCTTGACAAATATCCATGGTTTCACTTTTAAAACTAGAAAATCTGTGGTTTATCCAAATATTGAATCGGTTTCGAAACCAGTGCCTCATGATCCAATCATGTGTCCGATCCCAGTTCCACCAGAACAATATCCGTTGGACGTTAATGAGCTATCAGAAAGTGATAGTTTACCTGCTTTAGAAACTAATTCTGACTCGGATTATTTACCGGTGAATGATGGTGTTCACTTAATTAACCATTCAGAACTTTCAGATCTAATACGTGATCTCGCTCTAACCAAAGGACAAGCGGAATTACTCGGTTCGCGACTCAAAGAATGGAATCTTTTAGCGCCCAATACTCCAATATCTAAATTTCGTCATAGACACAGAGAACTTGTTCAATACTTTGAGATGGATGATGACATTTGCTATTGCAAAGATGTAAACGGTCTAATGGTGCACCTCGGTCATGAGCACATAGTCAACGAATGGCGACTTTTCATCAACTCTTCCAAGACTAGCCCAAAAGCCGTGTTATTGCATAACGGAAATTTATTTTCATCAATTCCAGTCGCCTACTCTGTTCATATAAAAGAAACTTATGACAATATGGCTATACTTTTGGCAAAAATAACAGGGATCGTATGCAGCTCGGGCATAAAAATGTAATACACGAGCCATTAGTTAACAAAGACAGCATCATTTTACCACCGTTACATTTAAAGTTGGGGCTCATGAAGAATTTCGTAAAAGCGTTAGATAAAACGAGCAAAGCTTTCAATTATCTTCGAGAAAAGTTTCCGCAAGTTAACGATGCAAAGATAAAGGAAGGTAATTTTGTAGGACCTCAGATTAGGAATTCGAGAACTTGTTACATGGTAGTGAACTTCGCGCATGGATGGCATTCAAATCGATCGTCGATAACTTTCTGGGAAATCACAAATCTGTCGACTATGTGCATATTGATAAGCAGTGCATAGATGCATATAGAATTATGGGCTGTAACATGTTCCTCAAAATCCATTTGCTCGATTCGCATCTTGACTTTTCCCCTGAAAACCTTGGCGAAATCAGCGATGAACATGGAGAGCGATTCCATCAAGATATCGCCGTAATGGAGTCACGTTATCAAGGACGGTGGTGTGTGACCATGCTTGCCGATTATTGTTGGATCCTTCATCGCGATGTAAAAAGGAACCCGTTACACGCCCATTGAGGCATATTGGGAATATGGTGTTAGGCCCATATTATCTTGACCGTCGGCACACTAGGGGTGATGTGGTCGGCATCACGCCGGCCGCCTTAACCTTCCCAGAGTTGCTCTGGTACCCATTTGGGGCTGGGTCGACCCAGGAGCCGTTTGTGGCCTAAAAAATTCCCACCTCATCTGGGGATCGAACCATAGACCACTGCGTTAGGAAGCCAGTGCACTAACCACTATGCTACCGCGAAATTCGACTGCAAAGAAATTCAAGCCTACATAACTGTTATACTTCTTGTACGATTGATGTTGTAATACTGTATGCGTTGTTAAAAAACTTCAATTGCGTATTTCTAGAGATCCCGACCTGATAGAGAAAAACGGTTTGCAGATTTAAAAACAGCGCATTAAAATTGACCAGAAAAACATAGAAATGTTAGAGAAAGAAAAAAAAAATTTTTTTGTTAGCCAGTGTTACCGAACCACATTTTTGTTTGGCGGCATCGCCGGCTGGTGTGAAGAACATTACTTGCTTATCTATCACTATTCTGTTTGGCTTACAAAATAAGTCTGGTGACCAACATCAACCAAATCTTGACCTAATCCTTATTGTTCCATCTGGCTACTCGAGAGTACTGATCACAATAAAAGAATAACATGTCATGCGGTCAGGTAAAAACGTGGGGAGTCACGAAGTTTGCCAACTCGAGGAAAAGATAACATCGATAGGTGCATGCGTACACACAAGAACGGAAGAGAAGGAAGAAGGGATGGTACAGTGCAAAGGAAGCAAAGTAGGTCACAGAAAAGTTAACGTCTGAATTATGACTCGTCACACAAATATAGCCACAAGCGACTGAAATAGCAGCGATTACAATCCTATAACATTATTAAATATTTATTTGTAATACAGTACATGCATATTTCGTTTGTATTCAATATGTCTGATAGTTATATATAGTAATTAAATGTTGTTAACTATTTAGTTTTTTTTTGTTTCTTTAATTACTTTTTAACTTAATTTTGAATTTTTTTTTTTTTACCTTCGGAACGAATTAATTTGACGTCTGTTAATTCTTATGCGAAATAAATTTTTATTTAACGCTTTTTCGGTTAGTTCCCATTTTTTCCCAGAACGAATTAACAGCGCTAATGGGGTGAATATATATATATGAAATACAACGAGGATTATTAAATATAAAATTAGTGTAACACGAAAAAAAAAACTTTGTTCAAACACACTGGGTCGGAAACTAGCCTTCTGTCACGAGCGAATGGGACAATCATCCCCAAATACTGACCATGTAAAATAAACTGCCCAAAAATTTGGGACTACCTCGACTTTTGGTTCACTATGAGAAACCCGCATAAAGCAGTCACCAGCTCCTGCAGTGGTGATTCATAAAACTATCACTTTATTTGCTGAGGTTGCCAGCCTCGTATGGCTTGGACATCCACTAGCGATTTTCACATGTTAATAATACAAAATATAGAATTATAAAATGCACAACTCACTCCAAATACCTTGGCAAGATACAGAGACTTCTGGCTCAGAGGAATAGTAAGGCAACTTGATTAAAATACCTCTTACACGTTGTCTTGGGCATTACTTTACAATAGACTCCCGCTATGACTTAGTGTTCAGGTTCCTAAGATTCCGGGCTTTCCGTATTAATAAAGGTAGAGTTGTCGTTGTGTAAATTCACAAGAAGTTCAAACACATTGTCCGGTCCTTTAAAATGGAATCCTGATCCCATTCCTTATTCTGGCTTGTCTGGCTGGCTTCTTGATGAATTTGACAGTCCCGTAAACTCAACATGAAAAATGAACTAGAGTTGGGGCACTGTACGAAGGATGGCCGCCGACCGAGCAAAGTAGAATCAATTTGTTGTTGCCCTACAAGACGCCACCAGGCGTAATAGCCACTGACTGCTTTGACGGTCGGTGGCTAAGGATCAAAGAAGAAGAAGAAAAAGTAAACTCAACAGGCGCTAAATTATAAGGCAACATTCGGCCCACGCATCCAGATTGCTACATATGACAAGTCTCCAATCAGAAATGTTGTATTTTAACATCTCAAATGCCAAAACAATAGCATGCAATATACGTATGTTTTGGTGGGGTATATTCCCCCTACCCTCTCATGTAACATTCCTGCGTGACGCCCCGAAAAAAAAATGTGTTGTTTGCAAGTCACCTCTTCATATAAGGTATGTCATATTCCGTCTATTATCGATCATGTTTTCACTAAGGAGTTCATAATCCGTCATATGTAATCTCTTCCATGATGGATAATTATCGTCCGACAAGTCCGTTTGGAAATCATTATGATATTTACCCAGTCTAACCAACAATCAACAAACTGGTCTGATAGAATTTTATCAGTGATAAGATAATCGACTTGGTTAACCCAATTAATTCTTAATCGGGCGCGCCCATGCACTGTCTAGTAGGAAATGTGTTACACATTAGTAAACCACACGTCTCTCTACAGATCATAGGTATGGGTTCTGTGATGAAGTGAATCTGTGTCACAACGCGCTCAAATTTCCCCGCTTGAAAATTAACTAACGTAATCCTAAAATCTATTAATAATTACAGTGTTTGAAATTCGTCTGGGGCAAAGTCAAATTTACCGCTTGAAAATTAACTAACGTACACCTAAAATCTTTTAATAGCTCCAGTATTTGTAATTTGTCAAGGGCAAGGTCACATCAACCGCCAACATTTTAACTAAAGAATTTGAATTTTTTCTAACACCACGCGGTAAAAGTTACTACCCCCTTTAAACACACTACCTTTCCCAATATTTATTAACGAACGCCGAAAAATTAACAACCAATAGTATTGTTACCTCGTTTTTTGGGCCAAAAATCTAAGTTGTAATGGCAAAAATTCCGATTCTGTGCTTTTAATCAAAATTAAATAATGTATTTCTCAATAACTTAAGGGAATTAGATTGAAAGGGATATCTTGAATCATAGCGCTGATATTGATTAATAACTTGGGGTCATATCACCATTAAAAAGTTGTGCAACTACCTAGAATAGAAATTGAAGCAGTGGACGCTCACAATACTTGCTGAGCTACAGGCCATCTTTTTAATAAGCACATCTGTTTCATAAATATTAACTAGTCTCGACCCATTAAGATAAGTGCCTTACCTGGGCAAGAGAGCTCATTGTATAAATAAAATAACAATTGAGACTGACCTGGGGACGAACAAAAACACACTTCAATAGAACTTCCAAGTTCAAGTATTTAAAAAAGACCTAAGGTGAAAAAGTTGAAATTTGGTGATACAAGTTTCTGAACATTGGTTCAAGGGGATTGATTTCTATAGGGTAAAATAAAAACTTTTCCTGAGTTGATACTTCCTGTCCAAAACATTGAGGTACAGGAAGAATAAAACCATATATATATATATATATATATATATATATATATATATATATATATTATATATATTTATATATATATATATATTTATATATATATATATATATATATATATATATATATATATATATATATATTTGTATATATCTTTCTACACCCGCCTTACTTCATTACACTAGAGCAGTTCTGAATTTGTCATACATCATTTAATTGCATTACCCAAGTTTGTACACACCCTATTTTAGTCAGGTATCTCGGGAGGTTACAGTTGAGAGGTCAACATCATCACCTTTAAAAACTTGCATGCACCTATCCTTGAGTCTAGACACCCTTATTGCAGAGCAGGGGACGCTCACAGTCCCTTGCTGAGCTATTCTAGTGTCATCTGACTGTTAAACTCTTTCTTTGTGTAGTTGTTAACTCATACTGGCTACTAGTTGTTGAATCATGCTTTATTTGCTAAATGATGTGAATGTCCACCAGTGGATAAATGTAGATGTTGGGACTGGTGTAGTAAAGTGTAACGATTGTCAACTCATCAAACCCAGCACAGTTTTGGTCATACAGGTCATCTTGTCCTGGAACGTGATGAGGCTCCGACAAGGATGTGAGTGTAAACAATGAGTGTGTATCTGAATGTCAGTACGCGAATGGTAGAATGATTCGATAGAGTTGACAGGTTGGTAGTACATCACTCATACTCACACTGTTCGAATTCAAGAAGTACTGGAACTACGGTGGTCTTTTTATAACATTTAATGGGACGCACACTTGGACAGTACGTGTATGGTTACAGGAACAAATGTCGACATAGACAGCATAATGTTGATCACAGGAATATCATCTTAAGTTAGCATTCATGCTTGGCAAATATCATAATGGAGCATTCGTAAATAAGCATTCAGCGTTCCATCATGTAAGTCATCTGGCTTTACTGACTGGGCACGTCAGACCATAACCAATACATAGGAAGGCGCCGAAACCTGGCCTCGTCGAGCGAATATTCCTTCACGTAAAGTTCAATATATATATATTTCATAATATAGGAATCCCAGACATGGGTTCTCACATGTAGCAGTGATCTCTTGGTTCATCGAGCGATAGTACAGGCATCCCTTTTTCTCACTCGATAAATACAAAGTATATGAATTTCAACATGGCTGTTCTCTCTCTCGTGAGCTTCACTCACTATAGAATATAGACCAAAATTAGTCATTCATTAAATGTCCTCATTTCTTCATAGGTTCTCTCATAGAGGTAATTGAATAATATCATACAATCCAGTGCTGATACATAGGAATGTCTTCTTCCTTTGAATGGATATTCTTTTTAAAAGTACCACTGTGCATCTGCTTATCAACAACGATGGCGAAGCCCAAGTTCATAATAAATTGTGGTTTTACCTTTTTATGCGAAATATAACTTTGCCATTCCTTGGCAAAAGAGAATAAACACTGGGGTAAAGTACATACAACATGTCTAAATGATTATCACTTTTCCCCATCCATATATAGATCACTATTTCGGCAAAAAGCCTGCTACAACAAAACTCGGCATCCTCACAGGATGACAGCCATGGATCACACCCTTTGCTAGCGATACTTCCGCTGCATAGCCTTTGACCTTTTCTAGCGACAACCAAATTAGTTCGACTTAGAAATGCAAAGATATCCATATATAAGACAGACTCGTCCTACTCATACAAACACTACGTATAAATTCAGGCCATAGATATACTGAAGCAAGAACAATCTATTCCTACCCAGCCACAGAATAAATCGCAGTAGGCCTAGAGTCGTCTGCGGAGTCCGATCGAAGATGACAGAACTATTTTCAAGGGAAGCAACCCAAAAATGACTTCTCCTTAAGCACTTAAAAAGGAAATACTTTGCTTACCAAAATATTTGCGAACATAAGAATATAAATGTATTATATTGCAAGATAGTAAAAATTGCCCTTTACAGTCTTACATCTAATTGTCCAAGGGAACCTGTATTCTATACTCTAAAACCTCTTACCACAGATTGGGGTCCTGTCCGGGATTATTGTACAACCATACCCTGGGACTCTTAGCATAAGAAATAAATAAATTAGTTGTGGAAATTGAATGAGCTGTCATTGCCTATAGTTTAGTAATATAAGAATCATTTGTTAAATTATATTTTAAGATAAATAATTTGTGAAAGGAAGAAAAGATGGCAGATTTGGCCAAATTCAGATCTGCTACAGTGCAGACGGCGAAAGAACTTGGCATGGAGGGGCAAGCTCTGATTCAGTATGTAACTACTGAATGTGATAAATAAATTGATAGAGAAGATAGGAGGTTAGCAGAGAAGAAGAGATTACAGGTAGACGCTGATAAGGAAGTTAAGAAATTACAGTTAGAGGCTGAAGCTAAGAAATTACAGTTAGAGGCGGAAAAGGAGGCTAGGAAATTAGAGGCTGATAGGGAGGCAGAAGAAAAAAGATTGCAAAGGGAGGCAGAAGAAAAAAAAGATTGCAAAGGGAGGCAGAGGAAAGGAGATTGCAGATGGAAGCAGATGATAAAAGATTGCAAAGAGAGCATGAATTAAGACTAAGAGAACTGGAACTTCAAGGCCATGCTCCAGAAAATGGTAACTGCCCATCTACCTCTGATGCCAGTACAAGTCAGGGTGCCTCTAACTTAGCTATGAATTTTCAATTAGATCCTTTTGTGGAGAAGGACGACGAGATTGAGTCCTATCTCAGTAGGTATGAGAGGCTAGTTATAAATTATGGGTTAGAGAAGGAGAAGTGGAGTTTAAAATTATCTCAAGTGTGGTGGGTTTTGATGTTAAGAAGAATGATGTGCGTATAGTTGTACTTGAGTGAGATCAATTGTGAAGGTCTCTGAGGTAAACAATGAACAACTGTATTACAGAGTACCTTTCTTGTTACCACCTTACGATCTCACTCGAAGTTATATTCTTTTTGACTAGCGTGACTGAAAGCTACATAAAGTGTCTAGGGTATTGTAAGAGTGTTGTAAAAGAATCTCAATACAAAAACATATACAAACCTATACTAAGTACTATGATAAACTCAACCAACTCCAGCTGTTAAATTTTATATTTAAAATATTTTTTGTTAAAATTTATTGGTCCTGAGCCTAAAGTTGTTTTGGTCATGACTACAGTTCAATGAGAATCAATTTAGATGGATAGATATATTTACAAATATATATAAAGATATTTACATGCAACAGACAATATGTCCATAGTACATTGTTACAAATGTTCACTTTGATGTTGTTTACTCTATTTAAATACTGTGAATGTTAGGCAGGTTGGGGATTGTCATCATTCCGCTGTCTTTTGTTTCACTATAATTGTTCCTTATATTCTTTAGGAGGAATGTTTTTGTAAGCACAGGAGATTATTCGTTACTAGTGATAATTTGTCCCAGGCCAGATATATCACTTATCTGGTTCCTGGAATAAGCCGCAGTTGTAGTCGGTTTGGCCAAACACTTCAGTCTCCTCTGGTCTTGACTTCTTTAATACAAGTAGGTGCCAGAGACTCTTTGAAATCTTGCAGACTTCTTCACTGATCGAGTACTAGCACCAGACAAGTGCCAGCAGGAACCCCTGTCAATGCAAGTTATGGTTCTGTCTTAATATCAAACTAATTCCTCCTAATTTACCTGTAAACATATAGTCAAAACAAAAAACATGGTCAGCTCTCTATGACAACCCTGCTTCTCCACTTTTGTTTGATGGAACAAATTTTTCCAGTTTTCTTTTCTCTTCCCTAATGGATGCTACGCCTCTGTCATTCCTGCAATAATCTTTTCCATGCAATAAGATAGGTGTAATGTTCCTGTATGACCATCATATATATATATAGTTCTGTAGTTCTAAACTTCTTAGATAGTCCCTTATATGATGGATCAATATCTAGGCCATGCCTAAGTCTGTTATGGAACCATTTAATTACAATCTTCTTTCATGACCTTTTCTTACACACAACCCTTTGTTAATTAAAAAGTCAATAAAATCAATCTTACCACATATTAAGGAAATATAAACAAGTAACGATGAATTTGGCAATAGAATATAGCACATTTTCATCACTGCCTCTGTTCAGACTGCTTTCTGATGGTAGTATTATTAATAAAAAACCACAGGTCTGTTCATCGCTGCTTGCTCTTCTGAATATTTTGAAAAAATGGCAGCGAGCATCCTACTATTCCTATCATGTAAAAAGCTTTGGCCAATGAGACCAAGCATCTCTTTTTTTTAATGAATTCTTTTTTTTTTTTTTAAATATCTCAAACCCTATGCGTTACTATTACCAACTAGATTTGTATATTTAGGTCAGCCAATAATATTACGGCTTCTTTCAAATTCCATCCAATCCCTTTCATCGTACTATCTTAGCCTTTCTCTCACCTAATTTTTTCCCCCAAAAATATGCTATCCAATCTAAGCAGACATGACTTGACCTGACAGTATCTCCGATTCTCTATGTATTATCCCCAATATTTGATTATCTAATGGACTATTTATGTAATTGATAACATATTCTTAGTCAGCAAGGCCACAGGTACACGAATATATGATTTTTATGGGGCTACGTGTCTTGGTTCAATATTCCATTTTTTTTCTCATGTTAGTTGTTGATTTTTTTTAAACTACCTCCTGTTCAATTCTTTTCTCATGTACTTTCAAGCTAATTACGAGAGTTTATGTCATTCGCAATAAGAGCTAAGCGTGTTTTCATGACCGTAGTGTCCACTTTTTTTCTAACGTTACATCGTATTTGAAACCGCCTAAGGGCAATACTAGCAAGTTAGTTTTATTTTTAGAAACAATTGTGAGACGTGATTTGCGTTGGTTATCTATCCGTCCCCTCTCCCCTCTACTATGTCTTTTAGGCAAATACTTAGTTGACCTAGGAAAGTGTTACGTTTGTCTCAAGGACGAATTTGAAAAATTGGGTACCCTTTTTGGTTCGGCTAAGGCGTTATCAATTAATAAGCTGAAGGCGTAGGCGACGACTATGATTCTCGCCGAAAATTTTTAGTACTATCCTATCTTTGACTTTATGCACTATACTGTTATATTCTAATTTAGACATTGTATTTAGAAGTTCACAACACATCTCCCCACTTAGAACAGACTATCATATGTCAGTTCCTTCTTCTAAATAATAATAATAAATTCTTTAAGCACCAAACACGGCGCATAAGGCAGATTCTTCTAAATACACATAGATAAATTTACTACCTATGCCTGGTGACTACTCTGATGTTCGTCGTACGGATGTCTGCTTAAAAAATCTGCATCTACATTGGTTTTGCCTGGAATATATTCTATGGTAAACTGTTATGGCTGTAGGAGCAACGACCAACGTAATAATCTAGCATTTTCATGCCTTGCTTGTGACAGACACACGAGTGGTTTATGATCTGTTTGGATCTTAAATGATTTACCATAGAGATAAATCTGGAACTTTTTTATAGCCCATATGACAGCTAAACATTCTTTTTCACTTGTTGAATATTTTTGTTCTGCTGAGTTTAACTTACGGCTAGCATAAGCTACTGGGGTTAATTCCCCATCAAGTGAATTTGACCTTTGTAATAGAGCTGCACCCAAACCTATATTACTAGCATCCGTTCTCACAATGAATTCTTGACTCAAGTCAGGTAATTTCAAAATAGGCCTGCTTGTGAGCTTTTCCTTCAACTCTTGATAGGCTAATTCACACTGCGCTGACCAAGTAATTCTATCAGGATTTCCTTTGCGTGTTAAATCAGTCAAAGGAGCACATATGGAGTTAAAGTTTTTAATATACTTTTGGTAGAAACCACATAATGAGACAAAAGATCGCACATCTTTTTTTGTCTGTGGTCTTGGTGCTTTTTTCAATTTCTCCAGGTTCTTGTGGTCAGGGGTCATGTTTCCCTGATGTACTGTGTGTCCCAAGAATTCCAGCTCTTTACATCCAACACAGCATTTCGTCGGTCTAGCGGTCAAATTTGTCTCTCTAAGTCGATTTAAAAACATATCCAGAGAGTTAATGTGTTCCTCAAATGTTTCAGTCGCTATGAGAATATCATCCATGAAGTCGGTGATGCATGGATTATTCAGGGGATCCAGTAATTTTCTCCTCATCATCCTCGAAAACACACTCGGTGCATTTTTCAGCCCGAATGGCAACATGTTAAATTCATAATGTCCTTCCGAGGTGCTAAAGGCTAAATAAGGTCTAACCTATGGCTTTACTGGAATCTGATAGTAGCCTTTACTCAGATCCACTTTAGAGAAATATTTAGCTTTATTCAGCCTGGCAAACAGCTAATTTGTATCAGGTAATGGATCCACCTGACCTTCTGTGACAGCATTCAGTTTCCTGTAATCTATACACAGTCTGTGTTCTCCAGAGGGTTTTCTTAACAGAACCACACTGGAGCTGTAAGGAGATTCACTGTGCGAGATAATTCCTTCTCTCAACAGATAATCTATCTCCTCCTTCAAAGCTTTTTCCTTAGCGAACGGAATCGAATAGGCTCTCATACAGATTGGTGTTGGGTCTATGAGTTTTATATCATATTCTAATAAATTTGTATGCCCCGGTCGGTCCGTTAACACATCTCTATGATCATCCAGAACCTGTTGAACTCTCTCCCTCTGATTTTTCGTTAAGTGTGTACTGATATTTACCTTGCAGCGGCCTCACAGGGTGTTACGGGAGTAATATTACAGTTGTCTGCTAGGATTGTCAGTGTGCAATGTTTAGGGTCATAACATTTAATATAAATTACTGTGAATAAGTCAGGGACTACTGAACGCGAAGTTCACGCTCTAATTATGACGCGTGAGCGTTGTTAGGTCGCAGACCGTGACCTAGCTACGGGACCCTTTTTTACTTGACCGTCGAGCTGTTAAGACGCGTCTGACTTTCCTTCCAATGTTGGGCATGGTATTGCCATACAGATATATTTATGCAAGTACGGACATGGGTCAGTCCATTGTTATGATGAAGATTTGAAATGATTAAAGGTCAGTACGTAAGTGAAAATTAAGGAAGGATGAATTACAGTCCATAGTATTTGATTTTTGCCAGACTCATAGACTCACTGTCGGCAGTTGGAAAACCCCAACCGCGCGTGCATACAGCTATGACAATCTGTGCACAGTAATTCGATTATTGGACAAGGACTGATAGGATATCTACATATATATGCAAATTATAATATGTACTTTTTATGATCAACATGCATGAATCGTCTTGACATGTAAACTGTGTATTAAATATTTGTGGACTCAATGAACCGACTTATCAAGTCAATGAAATTACAAGTTCAATATGATTCGACAATTCTTTTAACATCCACATTCGCGTAATTAACATCGAAGGCACGATGCAAGGAACTGAAATGAAAAGACTAACATATCAAAAGTAATAGAGCAAAACCAGGCCTTTAACAACTGGTCGCCAGTGTCTGGGGATCGGAAAAATTGTTCTGGAAGTAACCGACCGAAATCTCATTCATACGGACAGCAGATGTTTACTATTGAAAGACGTTCACGTGACTGCAAAAAGATGACGCGACACGCATAATTACTAAGGTCAAAGCTACGTCATCATTCTTTGAGTACGAACCAAAAGTCATGACGGCGGCCGTTTATCCAATCTCTTCTACAAAATGAAATCTATCAAGAAGTAAACCTGTGAAAACGATGGAAGTGCAACAAACAACACTTCTATATACCGTCGGTGCATGCTTGCATTGTCCGGGGCAAATATAATCGAGCACAAAAAGATAAGTCCATTTTTCTTTTACCCGGATATGTCTATCTATTTGTATGTCTAATATTTCATGTTTGTTTTCCACCTTATGTTTGTGTTATTAATGTGGGTGGTTGGGCAGGAGAATTACATCTGATTACATGTCTTTACGAATGACCAGATCAGGTGTAATTGTTCGATAAGGCCGTGAATTAATCGCATTTAGCGAAGGACTCACTGAGGACACTGCCGGTGGTTTGTTCGTTCGGACTTGCTATTAATTCCCTTGTATGTTAGATGTCTAGTTCTGTTAATAACTGGGGTTTTCTAGTGTATTCAGTTTCATTTTATTAAGTGTTATCATTGTTAGTAACCTATCTCGTATTCCTAACCTTACTATTTTTACGTTCTTTTAGATGTATTGTATTATCCGTTATGAGTCCTGTGACGTCACTATTTTCCGTGTGTACGTAGATTTAGTCTCCATTTGGTTTTCTCTCTCTTGACTTCCGGTTTGTTCTGCTTAGTTTATAAATTTATTTTATTTGAGAAAAAAATGTCACTTTTGTCTTGTACTATTGTGCTGTACAGCCTTGGTTTATCATTGTATTGTCTTCATTAATCTCATAATCTAATGTTATTTCTATAAATTGATTTTAATAATATATTTAATTAATTTGATTAATTTTTATTAACTGTGATGATGACTTAGGGGATTGCACCAATCTGCAGTGGTAGTCCAAGACTTTTATAAAGCACTTGGTAGATGATGAATAGGGCATAAAATTATAACTTGATAAATACAAGTAATATTCTTCTTCTTCTTCTTCGATCCTTAACCACCGACCGTCAAAGCAGTCAGTAGCCATCACGCCTAGTGGCGTCTTGTAGGGCAACAACAAATTGATTCCACTTTGCACGGTCGGTGGCCATCCTTCGTACAGTGCCCCAACTCTGGTTCATTCTTTGCATCTCAGCCTCCACAGTCCTCCGCCAAGTTGTTTTTGGTCGGCCTCTCTTTCGCTTTCCCTCAGGGGTCCAAAGCATAGCTGTTCTTGTGATGGCATCGGGGTCTCTTCTGAGGACATGACCAACCAAGCTCCAGCGTCTGCCAACTATGATGGTGTGCATGTCCTCTTGCTTGCCACGAGTAAGCAGATCTTGGTTGGTGATGGTATTTGGCCAAAAGATGCGGTGAATTTTTCTTAGGCATGTTGTGTGAAAAGAGGACAATTTTGACATTTCCTTCTCTGTGACTCTCCAGCATTCCGCACCATAGAGAAGCACAGAAAGCACACAACTCTGGTATAATCTTAATTTTGTGCTTGTGCTGTATTGGGAGGACTTCCAGATGTTATTTAGGCTAAAGAAGGCTGTTCTTGCCTTATTCATTCTGATGTTGATGTCTTTGCCTGCCCCACCGTCCGGTGTTACTATGCTTCCTAGGTATGTGAAGGTATCTGTCTGTACCAGTTGCTGATTCCTTACTGATATGGGCTCAGGGTTGCTCACATTGAGCGTCATGACCTCAGACTTCTTTAAATTGATGTTCAAGCCCACCTGCTGGCTAAACTTATTAAGTCTATCCGTTTTTTCCTGGATGTGTTGATGTGAATGTGCCAGCAGTGCAATGTCATCTGCATATTCCAGATCTTCCAATGTAGAAAATGTAGTCCATCTTATTCCTCTTGGACTGCCCTCTGTTGTCTGGCGCATCACCCAGTCTATGACTGTTAAAAATAGAGTGGTTGATAAGGGGCATCCCTGTCGTACTCCTGTCTTCACCTCGAAGGTTAGGTTGCTCTGCCCAACACTACACGTAAAGTTGGCATAGAGGCTTTTTATGATTGACACTATGCAGCTTGGAATTCCATAAGCTCTCAGTATTTTCCATAAACTTTCCCTATGTATGCTGTCAAAAGCCTTTTCAAAATCAACAAAATTTATGTAAAGCTGTCTTTGCCATTCTGAGCACTGCTCTATAATGTTCCTGAGAGTGAATATATGGTCTACACATCTTCTGTTCTTTCTAAATCCTGCTTGTTCTTTCCTCAGTTTGTAGTCTACTGCCTTTGAAATTCTCTGTATAATTATCCTGCCTAGTATTTTGCTGGGAACTGAGAGAAGAGTGATTCCTCTCCAATTATTGCAGTCTGCAAGATCTCCCTTCTTGGGCAATTTGACAATTATTCCTTTGTTCCACTCTGATGGTGTTGTCCCCGTTTTCCACACTTGTGCAAATAGTGGTTCTAATAGTTCTGCTGCTAGCTCCGGAAGTAATATTAATTTAAAATAATATATTTAATTATTGCCTGGTATTCACACCATGGATAGGTGTTGAATTGAAAAAAACTATATATATAATATAGTAATTTGTACACTTTCATATTCCTACAGTGTGGACTTAGCACATATCTTTAATTGATTAGTGTAATTATGGAGGGATAATGCCCATAATTATTTAATAGTGATATTAGGTGCATGATATAAATCCAGCATCTTGAATAACTAAATATCATAACTATTTATGATATATATTATTGATTACACATAATATTATGATACAATATTGAATAGTTGTTGAACTTACAACAATTATTAAGAGAATATTACAGTTGGTTATACTGAGTATTCATATTTTGAGCTGTTACAAATAAGGACATAGATTTTATTATTGATTATTATAGATCTGTAATTACTTACAATATTAACGTCAAGATGCTCACCTTAGACCATTTTATTAAAAATGGGAAAGATTTTAATATGAAAGGACAGGAACTACGTGAATATGCGGAACAACAATTTGAAAAATATAAAGTAGAATAAACAAGAAGAGGAAAAAGAAGAAAGAAGGAAAGCTATATTAAAAAAAGAAGAGGCAGACCGTGAAATGAAAGAAATAGAAAAAGAAAATAGACAAAGAGAAATTGCTAGACAGGAAAAGGAGGAACGTCGACAAGAAGAAAAAAAAAAGGAGAGATGAATTGGAATTGGCACGTATTCAGAATGAAACAGCAAGATTACAGGCACAAAGTGCTGCTACAAACCAAAATGATAACCCACAAAATGGATCTTCATCCAACCAAACCAAACGGTTTTACAACTTTAAATTACCCCATTTTAATTTAAATGTTGATGATTTATCATCATTTTTATCCAGATTTGAACAGACATGCAAATCAAATCAATTGCCTAAAGATGCATGGGTACTTAAGTTAAATGAATTCTTGGTTGGGGAACCATTGACGGCATCTCAAAATGCTGACCCAACAATAGCTAATGATTACGATGCTATAAAATCCTTACTTTTACGGAGGTTTCATTTGGACGAGGAAAATTGTAGATTGAAATTTAAAAATCTCCTACCTGAATCTCCTAAAGACTTTGAAGGGTTTATTGCGAACATACGCAATACGTTTAACAGATGGCTTGAACTGGCAGAAGTCAACAAATCATATGACAAATTAGTTGATTTGTTACTACGGGATAAGGTATTATCCTCGGTCAGCCCACCGTTCTTCGCATATTTGCAAGAACGAAAGCCAGGTACCATTGAAGAGTTAGAAAAATTTTCACTGAATTACTGTATGGCGCATCCAAATGCGAACATTTCTAACTCGTTGATAAGAGAACCTCTTCCTGTGGCTTCCAATATGGCATACAATAACAATAACAAACCAAGACCTCACAGCGTAGACAGAAAAAGGTTCCAGGGAAATTACAATGTTAATTTTCAGAAAAGACATAATAATAATTTCAATAATAAAAATGATTTCAACAGAGGTAGATCACGGAATAGAAATTATTCACCTCATGCACGCTACAACGACAGGCAATTTAACGCTAATTATGATAGATCAAATAACCACAATAATAACAACAATTGGAATGGTAATAATCATGGCTCGAAACATCGAGACAACAGTTATTACAGGGGACAACGTCATAATTCTAACGATTATTCTCATAATCGATTTCATTCTCGTGGATCGTCACATTATAACCATAATACAGGGGCGGCAGTTACAAATGAGACCACCCCTAGGGTTCAGGTTCCACCTAATGATAATACAATACAGTCTTCGGCTGCATGTTTTGCTATAAATTATAACGTGGCAAATAGTTGTCCACAATGCAATCTTGTTTTTCAGAAGGTCGAAGGAGACAGTGCTAAACTGCGGACACATTACACCAGAGGTAGGTCTTGCAGCCAATGATTAAACAGGCTCTCTGATTTTTAACAGGGGAATTGTTAATGGATCCATTGTCTCAGTGTTGAGAGATTCTGGGTCTACAACGATCGGAGTGCGGCAGTCTCTGGTACATCCTAGCTGTGCAACAGGGGAATATGTCCGTTGCATGACCTTCGGGGGAACTATTGAGTTCTATCCCACAGCTATTATTCATGTCAAAACACCTTTTTTCACGGGTAACGTAAAGGTATGCATGTTAAAAAAGCCTATTGCAGATCTTATGGTAGGTCGTATTCACGGCAGCAAGGATTGTACTGCAGAAGAAATCATTGAATGGGAGAAGAATAATCTATATGTAGCTAATGCTGTTACAACAAGAGCACAGACGAAATTAGTAGAATCTATCAACCCTAAGGAGGAACCAGACAAGCAGGAAACTATTGATGTTCATTCTTCGATTGATCGCATGTCCTTTGCTGTAAAACAGAAGGAAGACAGATCATTACAAACAGCAAGAGGCCATAGATTTGTTCTCACATGCATTGACTTATGCACACGATGGCCAGAAGCCATCCCATTGAAGACCACCACTACCACATATGTAGCTGATGCACTACATCTGATCTTTTCCAGAGTGGGTTTTCCAAGGAAGCTGTTATCAGATCATGGATCTCAATTCATATCTGAGACGATGACAGAAGTGATGAAAACGTGGAATATTGATAGGAATCTTAGCAGCATTTATCATCCCATGAGTAATGGTGCAGTGGAAAGACTCAACCGTACCCTTAAACAAATGTTACATAAGGTTACGGTTAACCATCCACAGGATTGGGACAGAGTACTCCCAGCTATACTGTTTGCCTATCGAGAGGTGCCACATGAACAAACTGGCTTCTCTCCATTTCAATTAGTCTTCGGCGCCCCACCAAGAGGTCCTATGGGATTGATAAAAGATTTATTGATTGGCTCCGAGATGACCCAGGATACCCAGTCATCCTATGAATACGTAATTAATCTCCGGAATAACATTATGGAATCTTGCCTACTGGCAACAGCGTCATCTGAGACTGCTAAAGAAAAAGCTAGAACTTTCCAAAATAGAACCAGACGATTACGTCAGTTATTTCCAGGAGACCAAGCTTATGTGTTATTGCCACATAGCGACAATAAACTACTTATTTCATGGAATGGGCCGTACCAGGTGATTGATAAAATTTCTGATGTCGATTATGTCTTAGATATTAAGGGACATAAAAAAATATACCATATTAATATGCTAAAACAGTTCCATACTCGTCCTGGACATCTACAGGCTATCTTTCACGAACTGGATGACACAACAGTTCCTACATGTCATTACTCTAATCTATCAGTTATCCAGGAAGAAGAATCTTCTTTTCCTGAGGTACAGATGGCATTACCTGTACCTATAGTACAACCAACTGAATCTTGGCGGGACGTAACCATTTCTTCTACGGTTACACCGCAACAGCATCAACGTATTGCTGATCTGTTACTATCCTTTCCAGATGTGTTGACCGACGTACCGGGACGCACATCAGCAATTAGTCATGACATTACTCTTATAGACGATACACCTATTCGGGTACACCCATATTCTGTTCCACTACATTTTCTAACTAAAACTACTAAGGAACTTGAGCAAATGTTATCTTTGGGGATTATTGAAACTAGTAACTCTCCATTCTCATCTCCATTAGTTATTGTCCGCAAGAAGGACAACAACATTAGATTGTGCGTCGACTATAGGAAATTAAATACGCAAACTGTGGGTGATAGTGAACCACATCCACTGATTGATGACTTACTTCCACGTCTATCCAACGCAACCATATTTACTAAGATAGACTTAACTAAAGGTTATTGGCAGATACCACTAACCGAAAGGGCTACATACTACACAGCTTTTTCTACTCCGCTAGGTCTATACCAGTGGAATGTTATGCCATTTGGCCTAGTTAACGCTTCAGCTACCTTCATTCGCATGATGCGAAAAAAATTTTCACATAGACCAGACATCATCACATATATTGACGACATATGCTTGTTTCATTCGTCATTTGAGGAACATTTTTCGGGACTAAAATATGTTTTGGAAACTTTAAGAAATAATAACTTAACAGCTAAACCTACAAAAATCCAAATAGCTGTTCAGGAGATCACGTTTCTTGGACATATTATTGGAGCGGGATATATCCAAACAGTCCCTAATACAGTATCCAAAATTTTAAACTTATCAGTTCCTCAAACGAAGAAGCAGGTGAGAAGCTTATTAGGCTTGGTTCAATATTACAGTAGATTTGTACCTAACTTGTCATCTATCAAGGCTGTCTTGTCATCTTTGTTGAAGAAAGACAGGCCGGTAAGGGTAACATGGACTGATGACTGTGACAAAATGTTTAAAAAAATTCTACATACTTTTTCGCATCCACCTATTTTGAAACTACCAGATGCTTCTAAAAAGTTTGTCATTCGTACAGATGCGAGTAATTACGGTATCGGCGCTTGTCTGCTCCAGTACCACAATGACATCCTCCATCCGACGTTATACATCTCGAGGAAATTGAAGACACCCGAAACAAACTACTCCACAGTGGATAAAGAGTTGTTAGCGGTCGTGTGGGCTATTACTAAGTTAGAGAAATTTCTCTTAGGTGCGCCCTTCGTGATACAAACTGACCAACGGGCGGTAGCTTCGCTACGTCGTGCGAATCACAAAAGCCAGAAGTTAACGAGATTCTCCATTCTCCTCCAGCCTTTCGACTTCACCATTGAATATATTTCCGGCTCGGAGAATATCATTGCAGATGTCCTTTCCAGAAACCCTTTGGATGTCGACCTATAAACTCTACGAATTTATGAAGGTACCTGTCACAAAATACAGATACAGAATCTTATCGTTGAACTCTCGGACTGGGAATGAAACGTCGCATATACTTCAATTCAATAATTATGACAGACATGCGTAATGTGAAATTTGGGAAAACAGGAGACATTTTATTCTTGGCTACGCTGGGACTTTGGTTAGTGTCCATTCAAAATAAAACTATTTGACACAATTCGAAATTATTACGTGACGTCCAGTCGAACTAAATTCGGTTTATGACATGAACTATTAGACATTCGGATAGTGTACGTTCATTCCGGATCAGAATACTTAATTACTTTTCGTTATGGAAATTTACAAGGATCAGGACTACGGATGGATCGTCATATCCACTGTCAATTAATTTTTAACTTAGCATTTGAATTAATGGAAAATAAAACGAAAAGTGAGAAAAAAATAAAAAAATTAAATTAAATATGGAAAAAAATTAATGAATAAAAGAGAAGAATCTCACACAATTTTAATTAATATTCTTAGATCTCATGACTTCTACTGTTATTTTCGTTAATTAGATTTTCAATAACTTAATTTTTCATAAACACTAACTATAATTAATTAGTTGAATTATTTTAGTCATGACACATCATTACTTACTCAAGACAGACTTGAAGTTAATTAAGTAATTATGTATTGACATCTTCCTTTAGTTAATATCACACATATGTATAACAAATTTATTATATTACATGAATAGTAGGTAGTTGACATGACCGCGACACTGTTCTACACAGAACATCGTTGGCCATATGTCGGGTTTTTGTTAAATTTTTCTTGTTGAAATGCGTAACTGATATAATTTCTTAAAAAAAAATCTATCTAATAGATTTTTTTCCCCCGGTGGACAGGAAACTGTTACGGGAGTAATATTACAGTTGTCTGCTAGGATTAACAGTGTGCAATGTTTAGGGTCATAGCATTTAATATAAATTACTGTGAATAAGTCAGGGACTACTGAACGCGAAGTTCACGCTCTAATTATGACGCGTGAGCGTTGTTAGGTCGCAGACCGTGACCTAGCTACGGGACCCTTTTTTACTTGACCGTCGAGCTGTTAAGACGCGTCTGACTTTCCTTCCAATGTTGGGCATGGTATTGCCATACAGATATATTTATGCAAGTACGGACATGGGTCAGTCCATTGTTATGATGAAGATTTGAAATGATTAAAGGTCAGTACGTAAGTGAAAATTAAGGAAGGATGAATTACAGTCCATAGTATTTGATTTTTGCCAGACTCATAGACTCACTGTCGGCCGTTGGAAAACCCCAACCGCGCGTGCATACAGCTATGACAATCTGTGCACAGTAATTCGATTATTGGACAAGGTCTGATAGGATATCTACATATATATGCAAATTATAATATGTACTTTTTATGATCAACATGCATGAATCGTCTTGACATGTAAACTGTGTATTAAATATTTGTGGACTCAATGAACCGACTTATCAAGTCAATGAAATTACAAGTTCAATATGATTCGACAATTCGCGTAATTAACATCGAAGGCACGATGCAAGGAACTGAAATGAAAAGACTAACATATCAAAAGTAATAGAGCAAAACCAGACCTTTAACACAGGGGTGTAAAGGATATTCATGTGAGGTGAGTGGTTCCCTTTTCATTTCCATTGCAACAGACAAGGTCAGTAAGTGTGTCTCCTCCTGGTTTTCTCTGTCCAGATAATTTTTCAGGAGATTCACATGATAGATTTTCTCTTTCCCCTTCTTATCTATCTTATAATTTGTTCTAGGCACCTTCTCTAGAACTGTATATGGACCTTGCCATCCAATTTGCAATTTATTATGGCTGCCGGGCAGTAGAAGAAGCACCTTCTCGCCCACAGCTAATTCTCTGTTCTTCGCTTTCTTATTGTAATAGGCAGCATGCTTTTTCCTGGCTTGTCTCAAATTTTTATTGGCAAGTTTCCAGCCAGTTTTAAGACGAGTGGTCAGCTCGTTCACATATTGATATGATGAGGTAATATTTTCTTCTGCCTTTTCATCGGTCCATGTCCTTAACAAGGCTACATATGGACCTTTAATATTGTTGACCTATTTTGCCAGGCCCCGGTATGGTCTCTTCCATTAGAAGCCTTATAGTGAGGACTTTTCTTCCTAGAATCATCACTCACAAATCGACCACTACCAATTTTTTTCTTGGGGTTTTCATCCCACTTTAATTTCCTTGTGAGAGATCTTCTCTCTCTTTTATCTTCACCCAGTTCACATAATTCCGACCGAGGGATTGTCGGCTTATTCTGGGGTAAAACATCTCTTTGTACTCGCTGCATAGTGGCCATTGTAAAACATTCGAGTGAAGACTGTCTGTGAAAAGGGGGTTCCCATTCCCCTCTGTCCACTTTATTATAATTATTTTTCTTTCCAGTCCTAAGTTTGCCCCGTGGCGTGTCTAGGCCCTGATTCATTTTCCCACGTGTGGGTATTGCTTCTTTATTTTCTGGCCCAGGTTTTCCATAATGCTTCTCTCGCATTTGGTTATTATTTTTCCACCCTGTGGAATTTTTCTTATTGCACTGGTCGCAGGCCTCGACAAATTTTCTTATGTTTTCAACCACTCCTGGCCAGTAATAAGACATAGATGTCCTTGTACAGGTGCGACCCATCCTCAGATGTCCACCGTCTTGAACATGTGTTTGTCTCATAACTCGTTCCCTATATTTCGATGGCACTACTAACTGTGCACACCCATATGATCCTGCTTTATCCGCCCTGTAAAGCAGTCCATCATCCAAATAGAATTCTCCTTTTCTAGGAGGGGTATGGAGTTTTTGGAGTTTGTCAAAACACGGCTTCAGTGATCTATCTTTAGCCTGTGCCTTCCTACACTCTTTACGAGACATAGTTTTTGGTGGTTCCTCCTCCTTTCTAGGAGTCGACCTGACCTGAAGCGTGGCCATTACTACAGGTCTCCTATTACAATTTTCAGTGTTATGGTTGTCCATCCGACAATTTCTACACCACCTCTTTCCTTGGTTAAAAGATTTTCTTTCATCATATTTCCTTTCATTGAATTGTGGGGTTTTATTTTTATAGTCATTGTGTGGCCTATCAAACTGTTGCTTACCTTTGTTCTGTTCTCTATGGTCAAACCTATTAAAGTTTTGTGGTGCCTTAAAATTGTCCACCTGTTTCTTTTTAGTGCCAGCTACTTCTGCTTGGGCTGCTCGATACCTCTTAGCGACATTGAGTAACTCACCCAGCCTCTCTCCACCTTGTTCCATGAGAAACTTTCTCAGGTCTGGAGCCATGGACTCTCTTAATTGCTCAATCAGGATCATTTCCTTAACTCTTAGTATACGAGCTCAAAAACCACGTGTTTACGAGCTAATTTCAGAGAGTACATTTTTAGACATGACTACATTTACAGATTTTGCATTAAAAAATTTATTTATAAAGATAACATAAAGTGTTATATATCAAAAAGTGAAGAAATGAAACTCCTATATCACGCACTTAACTAAATTGTTCAGTTGTTTTAAACATGCATTCACCATATACAGTAATGAGTGCAGAAAATTTTTAAACTTTTTAAAATTTAAAATCAAATTGTACTTATCAACATGTGTAATTAATTCTGGTAAACTTCAACTCCTAAAGCTACTTTTATTTTAAACTACATCAATTGCACATAATGTAGGAAAGTTGCAGTCGTTTCTGAGCACAAATAAAGTTTTTATAACAATTTGAAATTTTGTGGTATATTTAGAAAAAGCGCACAAATATTTTAATTCTAAATTTACAGACATGACTACCATTACTAATTTTGCATTAAATACTTTATTTATAATGATAACATCAAGTGTTATATATCAAAATGTAGAGAAATGAAACTTCTTTAACACGCACCTAACTGAATGGTTCAGTGGTTTTAAACATGCATGCAACATATAGATTAATGAATGAAAAAAAACTTTTTTATGTAAAAAAATGAAAAACAATTTGTACTTATCACTATGGTTAATTAATTCTGGTAAACTTCAATCCATAAAACTACTTTTATTTTAAACTACAGCCATTTTCACATAATGTAGGAAAGTTGCAGTTGTTTTTGAGCACAAATAAAGTTTTTATAACAATCTGAACTTTTTTGGTATATTCAGACACAGCGCAAAAATATTTTAGCCTATATTTAGACATGACTACCGTTACTGAATTTGCATTAAATAATTTATTTATAATGATAACACAAAATGTTATGTATTACAATGTGGAGAAAAGAAAGCCTTTTGACATGCACCTAACTGAAATGTTGAATGATTTTAAACATGCAACATGCCTATACAGTACAGAGTGCAGGAAAGTTTAAATATTAAAAAATTTGAAAAAGAGTTGTACTTACCCACAAAAATAATCCAATTTGAAGCCAGAAACTCCTAAAACTACTTCCATTTGAAAGTACACTCACACAATGTAGAAAAGTTTCAGCTGCTCCTCCTTTTTATAAATACTATTTTTATTACAATTGAAAATTTGTTGGCACATTTTGAAGATGCACTCCAAATCTGAAAGTTTACTATATACAATGTAAATTTTCCCTTCATTCTTAAAATTAAACTACTTTGCCTCATGGTATTTGGCAAAGCAGTCATTTGGGTGAAGGTGTGGATGATCTGTGCACCCATCACAATAAAAATATGTTCTCACTCTAACTTGAGGGGTGCTACAAATGACGCACCTGCGCAGAAATGTAGATTTTTTTTACAATGTGTCTGGTTCCACACAGACGGTTCAACGGACTGTTGTGTTGATTTGCATGAGGTACTCTGTGTGGGATATTCTGGATAATATCAGAAGCAATACGACTAAGTTCTGTAATTAACTCATTCTTGAACTGCAGTAGGGTCAGCTTCTTTGAATTATCTGATCTGCTGAGTGCAAACAACACAAAAGCATTCAACTGGGAAACTTCAAAAATCCAAAAGAATATTTTCTTCCACCACTTTCTGGTTCTTCTGTTGAATGTTCCATAGGTTGTTACACACTGGTCAACCTTGTCACATCCATTCATTCGTTGGTTGTAGTCATCAATCATAGCGGGTTTGTGCTTTCTTTCGCCGAAACGATTTGTGATTTCTTTGGTTTCCACAGTTGCAGAACTTGACACTAGAATGCATGACTTTTTTGCCTTTTTATCTCTAAACATTACACAAAGAAATTTACTTTCTAGATCGAGAAACCATTTCATCTGGAGATGCATCAGTTGTGTAGTCTTCAACGCCTTTGGAAAATTTTTACGATTTATATTTACAGTTCCAGTAAAATACTGATTGTTGTCGGTAAGATATTGCAGCAATGCAAAACTTGTATAGTAACGATCTGCATAAATATGATGGCCTTTTCCACAAGGTTTTAGCAGTGTATCAAAGACTTTGATGGCTTGTTGGCTCTTTACATCTAGCTCAGGACTGTATGATGTATTGGCACCGAAGTAAATCAATAAATTGACAACGTAACCAGTACTACTGTCACAAAGGCCGAAGGTCTTGACATGATATTTCTTAGGCTTTGAGGCATTGAACATTTTATGTGCCCACCTGCCTTTCCACCCTATCACCATTTCATCTAAAGACAGCTCTTTGTAGGGATAAAATGCCTCCTGAAATCGTGTTAGGAGTTTCTGCAGAAACGGCTCGATTTTTGCTTTTCCCTGCGCGTCAACATCACTTACATGGAACATTGTGTGATACAATGCTTGAAACCTGTCCCTTGTAAATATCTGCCTGAACCAAGGAGTCTGTATATAAGGCTCCTGAGACCAGTAATCACTCATTTTTGACAATGCCCATTGCTATGATAACAGAAAAAAAACCTGCAAAGTTCATGAAGTGTTATTGGATGCCAGTTGCGATAAACAGACCCAGTGCTCGCTGTTGCTGCTTTTGACTGACAGAGGTGATCAGCATAATCATTGACAGACACAACAAGTTGTTCCAATATTTCCTCCGTAAAAGGGGCTTTGAGGCAAAAAAAGTGCTGGTGAGTCTTCGGGGACAATATTTGGATTCACACCAGGAGTCCTACCCTGAGGTGGAACAAAGCGAAATGCATTCTGAGTTGAACCCTTATCAACTTCATTCCATTCAACCTCCTGTTCAGTAATGTTGTTCTGAAGCTCTGCATTAGGCCTACCAGATTCAGTGATTACCGATCTCAGCTGTGATCTAGATCTATCTTCTCTTTCGTTTTTATGGCATTTACCTTTCCTTTTTAGCAATCCCCTACCAGTTCTATAACTAGGTCCAATTAAGGGACACGCCCCCTTGTCCTCGTAATCTGCTAATGTTTCACTAAATTCAGCGTCATCTGAACTATCAGTAGGCTGGCTACTCGAAGATTCATCGCTGTCATTATCAATCCATGATTTAATAAGCTGTGATGCGTGTTCAGCTGATAATCTTTTCGAACGACCATTTGAACACGAAGCCATTCTCAGACAGAAAAAAATTTTTTTTTTGGGAGTAATGACCCGTACTAAATGTAATCAAAATTGATCAATATTTAACACGATTTTCAGTTTTCAAACACGATGTGCTCCGGAAATGGCATTAGAACTCTTTTTGGGAAGAAAAGTATGTAAATAATGTTAAATCTTTGACTATTGACACGGAAACAGTCTAAACTGACTACGGCCGCTCTAGAAGGCCAGCCGTAAAATGGCGAAAGTCCATCGGCCTCCTGAGAAGGCCAGCCGGATACTAAGAGTTAAGATCTTGGGTTTTCCCCAGAGCAGTCCATTTCTCCAAATAGGTCTCTAACCGTGCAGAGAACTGGCGATAGGTCTCACCCGATAGTAGTTTGGCATTCCTAAATTTTTTTCTATAAAATTCTCCATTTTTTTCATATCTTAACAAAAGAGCCTGCTTTAGCATGTCGTAATTGTCTTGGTCATCTCTGCTCATTTAGGCAAAAACTTCATAAGCTGTTCCCCTAAGCCCCTGGGATAACTTGAGGCTCCACCTCTCTCTCTCTAACCCATATGTAGTAGCCAGAAGCTCAAACTTACTTTAATACCCTTCTATGTCATCGTCTTTCTCAACAAAATGGTCTAAATGAAAACCCATAGCCGAGGTTGAGGCTCCCTGACTAGCAGTGGCATCTGAGGCAAAGGAACTGGCACCATTTTCAGGAGCATTTCCTTGAAATTCCAACTCCCTTAGTCGTAGCTCGTGTTCCCTTTGTAACCTCTTCTCCTCCTTTGCTGCTTCCCTCTCTGCAGCCTGTCTTCTTTCCTCTGATTCTCTTTCTGCAACCAATCTCTTTTCTTCTGCCTCCAATTTCATCCCTTCATACTGGAGTCTTTTAATCTCTGCCTCCCTATCTGCCTCAATCTGCAGCCTCTTAATTTCTCTTTCAGCCTCTAACTTTCTTTCTGCTTCTTTCTCTAATCTTTTATCTTCTCGGGCAATAAATTTGTCCACCTCTGAAGTTACATACTGGACCAGTTCTGGTCCATCCATGCCCATCTCTTTAGCAGTCTGCACAGCGGCAGATCTGAACTTGGCTAAATCAGCCATTCTAACTCAAGCAGGTCTAATAAAGTTCTAAGACAATCTTAAACTTAACTAAACTAATTACTGACTATAATTAACTAATTACTACTGGCTGTGACAACTTATCACTGTAATCTCCTCTTAATTATTTTTATCTTCTTAGGGGTGTTTCTACTGCTAATTTTTATTCCTGGAGTTAGTCAATATATGCTGTATGAGATTCCTATTTCAAACATTCATCTAACTATGCCAAGTTCAAATCTCGGACTTACAGACCCCAATATATGTGGTGGGTTTTGATGTTAAGAAGAATGGTGTGCGTATAGTTGTACTTGAGTGAGATCAACTGTGAAGGTCTCTGAGGTAAACAATGAACAACTGTATTACAGAGTACCTTTCTTGTTACCACCTTACGATCTCACTCGAAGTTATATTCTTTTTGACTAGCGTGACTGAAAGCTACATAAAGTGTCTAGGGTATTGTAAGAGTGTTGTAAAAGAATCTCAATACAAAAACATATACAAACCTATACTAAGTACTATGATAAACTCAACCAACTCCAGCTGTTAAATTTTATATTTAAAATATTTTTTGTTAAAATTTATTGGTCCTGAGCCTAAAGTTGTTTTGGTCAGGACTACAGATCATTGAGAATCAATTTAGATGGATAGATATATTTACAAATATATATAAAGATATTTACATGCAACAGACAATATGTCCATAGTACATTGTTACAAATGTTCACTTTGATGTTGTTTACTCTATTTAAATACTGTGAATGGAAGGCAGGTTGGGGATTGTCATCATTTCACTGTCTTTTGTTTCACTATAATTGTTCCTTATATTCTTTAGGAGGAATGTTTTTGTAAGCACAGGAGATTATTAGTTACTAGTGATAATTTGTCCCAGGCCAGATATATCACTTATCTGGTTCCTGGAATAAGCCGCAGTTGTAGTCGGTTTGGCCAAACACTTCAGTCTCCTCTGGTCTTGAACTTCTTTAATACAAGTAGGTGCCAGAGACTCTTTGAAATCTTGCAGAATTCTTAACTGATCGAGTACTAGCACCAGACAAGTGCCAGCAGGAACCCCTGTCAATGCAAGTTGTAGTTCTGTCTTAATATCAAACTAATTCCTCCTAATTTACCTGTAAACATATAGTCAAAACAAAAAACATGGTCAGCTCTCTATGACAACCCTGCTTCTCCACTTTTGTTTGATGGAACAAATTTTTCCAGTTTTCTTTTCTCTTCCCTAATGGATGCTACGCCTCTGTCATTCCTGCAATAATCTTTTCCATGCAATAAGATAGGTGTAATGTTCCTGTATGACCATCATATATATATAGTTCTGTAGTTCTAAACTTCTTAGATAGTCCCTTATATGATGGATCAACATCTAGGCCATGCCTAAGTCTGTTATGGAACCATTTAATTACAATCTTTTTTCATGGCCTTTTTTTACACACAACCCTTTGTTAATTAAAAAGTCAATAAAATCAATCTTACCACATATCAAGGAAATATAAACAAGTAACGATGAATTTGGCAATAGAATATAGCACACTTTCATCACTGCCTCTGTTCAGACTGCTTTCTGATGGTAGTATTATTAATAAAAAACCACAGGTCTGTTCATCGCTGCTTGCTCTTCTGAATATTTTAAAAAAATGGCAGCGAGCATCCTACTATTCCTATCATGTAAAAAGCTTTGGCCAATGAGACCAAGCATCTCTTTTTTTTGAATGAATTCTTTTTTTTTTTTAAATATCTCAAACCCTATGCGTTACTATTACCAACTAGATTTGTATATTTAGGTCAGCCAATAATATTACGGCTTCTTTCAAATTCCATCCAATCCCTTTCATCGTACTATCTTAGCCTTTCTCTCACCTAATTTTTTTTCCAAAAAAATATGCTATCCAATCTAAGCAGACATGACTTGACCTGACAGTATCTCCGATTCTCTATGTATTATCCCCAATATTTGATTATCTAATGGACTATTTATGTAATTGATAACATATTCTTAGTCAGCAAGGCCACAGGTACACGAATATATGATTTTTATGGGGCTACGTGGCTTGGTTCAATATTCCATTTTTTTTTTTCATGTTAGTTGTTGATTTTTTTTAAACTACCTCCTGTTCAATTCTTTTCTCATGTACTTTCAAGCTAATTACGAGAGTTTATGTCATTCGCAATAAGAGCTAAGCGTCTTTTCATGACCGTAGTGTCCACTTTTTTTCTAACGTTACATCGTATTTGAAACCGCCTAAGGGCAATACTAGCATGTTAGTTTTGTTTTTAGAAACAATTGTGAGACGTGATTTGCGTTGGTTATCTATCGGTCCCCTCTCCCCTCTACTATGTCTTTTAGGCAAATACTTAGTTGACCTAGGAAAGTGTTACGTTTGTCTCAAGGACGAATTTGAAAAATTGGGTACCCTTTTTGGTTCGGATAAGGCGTTATCAATTAATAAGCTGAAGGCGTAGGCGACGACTATGATTCTCGCCGAAAATTTTTAGTACTATCCTATCTTTGACTTTATGCACTATACTGTTATATTCTAATTTAGATATTGTATTTAGAAGTTCACCACACCTAGGGCTTAGGGGAACCTCTTATGAAGTCTTCTCAAAGTTAAGCAGAGAAGATCAAGAGGATTATGATATTTTAAAACAGGCCTTACTAATTAGATATGAGAAGAACGGGGAATTCTATAGGAAGAAATTTAGAAATGCTAAGTTACTGTCTGGGGAGACTTACCACCAGTTCTCTGCCAGACTGGAAACGTATTTGGAGAAATGGACTGCTCTGGGGAAAACGCAAGATCTGGAGGAAATGATTATGATGGAGCAATTGAGAGAGTCCATGGCTCCAGACCTTAGAAAATTTCTCACGGAACAAAGTGCAGAGAGGCTAGGGGAGATTCTCAATGTTGCTGAGAGATTTCAGGCAGCCCAGTCAGAAGTAGCTGGTATTAAAAAGAAACCAGTAGAGAGTAATAGAACCCCACCAGACCAAGATGAATATTATAATAATAGGGATCAAAACCCTAGATTTAAACTAACATATGATAGGCCAAGATATGATCATAGAGATAGAAACCCTCAAGTAAATGAAAGGAAACCCTACAGACCAGAAGGAAAATGGTGTAAAATATGTAGGATGCACAATCATAATACAATTGAATGTGGTAGGAAAGTTCCTCCATATCACGCTGCATGCATGATAACAGTGGACAAGGGAAGGAAGAAACTGACAGACAGTCAGATTGAACTCCATCATCCCCCATCTGTGAAGAGGTGACATGTTATGGTACAAGAGTCAAGTGCCTTTACGATTCAGGATTGGAATATGACTCAGTTGTGAGTGCAACCCTGGTGCACCTTGACCAGTATACCACAGACAAAGTGGAGATACAAGGGGCATTAAAGGATACAGCCACCATGACCCTTCCCGTAGCCAGGATAAATGTCAAAACTATGTACGTGGAAGGAGTGATTAGTGCTGCAGTGTGTAAGTATCCTAATTACCCGGTGGTGTTAGGAAAAAGGTTTGTTTTTCTAGGGAGCCCTATAAAACCTGTGATCATGGCAACGCTCCAGGTCAGGTCGATCCCTAGTAAGGAGGAGGAACCACCACTTACTATTCATCCTACCCAGATGAAAAAAGGCCCAGGCAAAGGACAAATCATTAAAAACTTGCTTTGCCAAATTGCCATAACAACCCCAGAAAAGGAGAATTCTATTTGAAGGAGGGACTGCTATACAGGAAGGCTGGAGCAGGACCCAAAGGATATGGACAGCTAGTACTACCATTGAGGTATAGGGACCAAGTTATGGCACATGCACATGTTGTACCAGACGGTGGACATATGAAGGTTGGTACCACCCGTCAAAGGACATCAGTGAGATTTTTCTGGCCAGGTGTAGCTGACGACATTTATCAGTTTATTAATTCCTGTGACCAGTGAAGCAAGGTACATTCCACACGTTGGAAAGAAAATAATAATCAAATGCTAGAAAAGCCTAAAATTAAAAAAGGAAATAAACATGATAAGGTAGACATAGTGAATAAGCATGCTCCTTCTCACCCCCAGTCTTCTCATAGACCAGTAACACTGGCAACATTATGTATGGTACAAAGAGAACATACAGACCAGTCCACCCCGACCCAAATTGGATCAGGATTCTTGGAACGGTCTAAAAATAGAGTGGATAGTCCGCCACATTTGAAACCGAAACTGAGGGATTCCCCCAGTAGAGTTGGGAGCGTGCGTTTGGGCAGTTTGCCTATTGTCAAGCTCACTTCAGCATATGGCTATTGACTTAGCATTATAAGGGCACCGGTGTCAGTGGTAGGGACCGCCCCTATACAGTCCAATTAGAAGTATTGTACGGACATTGGATTGAGATCACACATATTACATAGCAATGCTAAAAGGGCGAATTGATTCTTGATGCAGGAACTCATTTCCCCATATTATATACTATATCACCAGTGCCGGTGGGCTAAGAAGACAGCTGGTGAATATGGCCTTTATCTGAATGGCAGATTAAAGAGTCATACAACATTATTAAAGGGTTTTTCCAAATTCCAATCAAGCCTGAGCTCAGACCAATGGATGGCTGTGGAACATCGGAGGGGCACATTGATTTCATATGTTGCTTTTGGAGTGGAAAGTACTCCGAGTGTTTTATCCAGGATGATGAGGAAATTACTGGGTCCGCTACATAACTCTGCTATCACCAATTATATAGATTCTCTCCTCATAAATATTGCAACCTTGAGGAACGTCTAAAACCTCTGGACATGTCATGGGACAGACTCAGAGAAGATTAATGGTGAATATGGATTGATAATCAGCATTTGACAGGCAGTAGCACCTGCAGCTGTGTTATTAATAAAACTGCAATAGATACCTGGGGTTCCAAAGGTTGTTACAGCCGGAAGTTGTAGTGAGGATAAGCTCTCTTTGCAGATAAATGCTTCTATGGCACGCGCCTCAAGCAGCCTCTGACAACCTAGTCCAGCTCCAGGCCTTCACGTATGGCTCAATTTGAGCCCGGTGGAACTGTTTTCACTGACGGGAGAAGGGACAAAGGTGAGCGACTGGCGCCTTAAAACCAGCAGCTTCGGGCAGATAGGGCTCGTGATCCTTGGTTGGTAGCTTATCTAAGAGAAGGAACTCTGAATTCAAACCACCGCTGCCTTGCGGGAATATCCATTTATGGAATTGGCTTCGGGAGTAAACCCTGAGGATAAATCCGGATTCGGAGTCCCTAAGGCAGTCTAATGTCGATTCTACATTATTCTGGCAACTAATGCGACGTGGCTGGTACCAAACTGTATCGACTACTGCCATTCCTTTGGATCTACCAGCTGTGTGGAGAGGGGGAACATGCTGCATGGGCAACAGCTTGATCTCCATATAACTGTGCCCAAGCTCGCGCCCTGGAGAGGACACTCCAGCTTCACCCTATAGGTGTCGGCAAAACACGGGAAGTAGCAGTTACCGGTTATAAGCTTTTTGCCCAATTGGCTTAGGGCATGGCGCCAGGGGCTACTTCCGACAGTGGGAGAGGTTCTAGGATCTCACTTGACAGCTACCGCCCGCTTCAAGCTGGGTAGCCCCCAGTCAATAAGGTGTTGTCCCGCCACTGTCTGCTTTCCCCATTGGGTGCATGGGGAGTAGGGTCAAACCCGAACTGTGGACAGAAAATTTTGCACCAAGCAATTATCTGAATAATAGAAATAAGCAAACTCTCAGATTGTGATGCTGGAACGTCCGGACTATGTTGACTGGACTATTCGAAAACCTACAGGACGTAAACGATGTAAGGAAGACAGCCATAATTAATGATGAGCTTAAACGACTTTAGGTGGATATAGTTGCACTTCAGGAAACGCGCCTGGCGGACTCTGGAACGGTGAGCGAGAAGGACTACACATTTTATTGGAAAGGGAAAGATCTTAATAAAACTAGAGAACACGGAGTAGGTTTTGCGGTCAAAAAGTCGCTAACTAAAATGGTTGAACCAGGC
Source organism: Oreohelix idahoensis (assembly GCA_024509875.1). Classification (NCBI taxonomy): domain Eukaryota; kingdom Metazoa; phylum Mollusca; class Gastropoda; order Stylommatophora; family Oreohelicidae; genus Oreohelix; species Oreohelix idahoensis. The sequence continues at coordinate 91,469 of JAMPIV010005337.1, forward strand.
GAGAATGGATCAGAACGCCTGTTAACGCTCCGCCTGCAAACTAGCACAGGTCCCGTCACCCTTGTCAGTGTGTATGCTCCTACTCTGTACTCTGCCTCAGAAGCTAAAGATGAGTTCTACGAGAATCTAGCAGCAGTCATCAAAAGCATACCTAGGCTAGAACAGCTTGTTCTTCTTGGTGACTTTAACGCTAGAGTGAGTGCCGATAATGTTTCATGGCCTTCATGTCTGGGCAGGTTTGGTATTGGCAAGATGAATGAAAATGGACAACGGCTCTTAGAGCTGTGTGTCCACCATGACCTCTGCGTGACCAACACCTACTTTCAGACAAAACCCCACCATAAGGTGTCATGGAGACACCCACAATCTAAGCACTGGCACCAACTGGACCTGATTCTCGTCAGAAGGCCACTTCTCATGTCTGTGCTGTCCACGCGCTCGTACCATAGTGCAGACTGTGATACAGATCACTCCTTGGTTTGCTGCAAAATCAGAGCACAACCAAGAAAACTCTATCGTGTCAGACATGAAGGGAAACCACGCATTGATACCAGCAAGATGTCAGATCCTGTCATGATCGCTCAATTTACTGCGACCTTCAAGAAAGTGCTCAGCAGCCCTCAGCATGGTGATACTATTACAGAGAACTGGGAGTATCTACAGAACACCATTCAAAGTACTGCACTTGCCACCTTTGGTAAGAAAACGGCAAAGTCAAATGACTGGTTTGATGCTTCATCAGATGTGATGGCACCTGTCATTGAAGCTAAGCGCAGTGCTATGAATGAATACAAACATTCACCGAGTGCTAGAACCCTACAGATCCCGAAGGCTACGAGAAGCAAAGTTCAACAGACTGCTCGACGCTGTGCAAATGACTATTGGCTACAGCTCAGTGAGAGCATCCAGATCGCAGCGCAAACAGGCAACATTAAACAAATGTATGACGGTATAAAGAAAGCACTTGGCCCCCAAAAAAGTAAGACGGCACCGCTAAAAACCATCAGTGGAGAGAAGCTAACCGATAAAGTAAGCAGATGGAGAGGTGGGTCGAGCACTACTCTGAGCTTTATGCTAGAGAAAATACCGATACGCCTGCAGCCCTTGATGCTGTCAAATGTCTGCCAACTATGGAGGAGCTGGATGCCAAACCAACATTAGAGGAACTCAGCAAGGCCATACATAGCTTGGCCTCTGGCAAAGCACCAGGCAGTGACGGGATTCCTCCTGATTTAATCAAATGCTGTAAGAGCACGCTATTACATCCCCTGCATAGGATGCTGTGCCAGTGCTGGGAAGAGACAACTATTCCTCAAGACATGAGAGATGCCAAGATTGTAACAGTGTACAAAAATAAAAGAGACAGAAGTGATTGCAATAACTACAGAGGCATCTCTCTTCTTAGTATTGTTGGTAAGGTTTTTGCCAAAGTCGTCTTAATGCGACTACACAAGTTAGCTGAGCGCATATCCAGAGTCACAGTGTCGATTCCGAGCTGGTAGATCAACAACAGACATGATCTTCTCTGTCCGCCAGCTTCAGGAAAAATCAAGAGAGCAGAAAAAGCCTTTATATATCGCCTTTATAGACCTCACAAAAGCATTTGACCTGGTTAGTAGGGATGGACTCTTCAAAATCCTGAAAATAGGCTGCCCTTCTAAAATGCTGGAAATGATAAAGTCATTCCATGACGACATGAAGGGAACAGTCCAATATGCTGGAAGCACGTCACAGCCATTTGACATATGAAGTGGCGTTAAACAAGGCTGTGTTCTGGCTCCGACCCTCTTCGGGATCTTCTTTGCCTTACTCTTGAAACATGCATTCAGAGATGCAACTGAAGGAATATGCCTTCACACTAGGTCAGATGGCCGTCTGTTTAATCTTTCAAGGCTGAAGGCAAAAACAAAAATAAGAAGGGTCACTATAAGAGACTTGTTGTTCGCTGATGATGCTGCAGTCGTCACTCAAAGCCAACAGGAGCTTCAGAACTTGATGAATTGCTTCACTAAAGCATGCAAGGATTTTGGCCTCACAATAAATCTAAAGAAAACGAATGTGCTGAGTCAGGATGCGGGTGCTGCACCAGTTATCACTATCGATAACTATGAATTGGCAGTGGTGCACCACTTCACATACCTAGGGTCTACCATCAATGACAAACTCTCACTGGATACAGAAATCGACAGCCGCATTGGCAAAGCTGCAGCTTTCTTTGCCCGCCTCACATCGCGTGTTTGGGGAAACTCCAAACTCACAATGAAGACCAAAGCTGCGGTATATAATGCCTGCGTCACCAGCACACTCCTATATGGCAGCGAGACCTGGACGACCTATGCTAAGCAAGAAAGAAGGCTCAATACCTTCCATTTACGGTGTCTACGCCGCATCCTCGGCATTTCGTGGAAAGATAAAGTGACAAATGTCGAGGTGTTGTCACGTGCTGGCCTTCAAAGTATGTATACACTGCTTAGACAGCGCTGACTTTGCTGGCTTGGCCATGTTCGCCGCATGGAAGATGATCGCATCCCAAAAGATATCTTCTACGGACAATTAGCAGATGGCAAGAGAACAGTTGGGCGACCACAGCTGAGATTCAAAGATGTGTGCAAGAGAGATATGAGGGCACTGGACATGGATCCAGCAACATGGGAGGATGAAGCTGCCCATCGCACTAAGTGGAGATGCTATTTACGGCGCCACCTCAGATTGGGCGAAGAGAGTCTCAGACAACAAGCAGAGGAGGGGAGAAAACGTCGAAAGGAGCACCAGGAAAATAAGCAGCTGAGGGATGTCACCTCAGGGGCGCATTCCTATAGTCAGTTATGACTGAAGGGGCTATTATTATTATTATTATTATTAGATACCTGGATTGCAGAGGTCTGATGTATATTTCTTGAGTAGTGCCTACTTTGAATGACTCACCTGCAGTAACCCAGGATCAAACTAAAGCAGAGTAGAGTCAAGTTGACACAATTTGATCGAGATTGTAACACAGGTAATAAAGCTGCACTAGTGGTGCAGGCTGTTTAACCGGGGAGATATGTGATGAAGTGAATCTGTGTCACAACGCGCTCAAATTTCCGCGCTTGAAAATTAACTAACGTAGTCCTAAAATCTATTAATAACTACAGTGTTTGAAATTCGTCTGGGGCAAAGTCAAATTTACCGCTTGAAAATTAACTAACGTACTCCTAAAATCTATTAATAGCTCCAGTATTTGTAATTTGTCAAGGGCAAGGTCACATCTACCGCCAACATTTTAACTAAAGAATTTGAATTTTTTCTAACACCACGCGTTAAAAGTTACTACCCCATTTTAATACACTACCTTTCCCAATATTTATTAACGAACGCCGAAAAATTAACAACCAATAGTATTGTTACCTCGTTTTTGGGCCAAAAATCTAAGTTGTAATGGCAAAAATTCCGATTCTGTGCTTTTAATCAAAATTAAATAATTTATTTCTCAATAACTAAAGGGAATTAGATTGAAAGGGATATCTTGAATCATAGCGCTGATATTGATTAATATAATACCATTAAAGATTTCCCATAATAAAACTATCTTGACGTAGAAATATTTATTTTATTAATTAATATTTTCAGTTGGGAAAAAGCACAATTAATTATAAAAAAATTACACATATAAAAACGGGGACAAATAATTAAAAGAAACCTATATAGGAAGATAGAGGACAGTGGTCTGTTTAATAATCACTTTCAATATTAAAAATCGACCCATTAATAACAAAGATATTGTATAAATAAAATTGAGACAGACGAACAAACACACTTCTGAACTGCTCAAGTTTATAGCCTAAGGGAAAAAGTTAAAATTTCTGGACGCGTTTCTGATTGGTTAAGGGGAGTGAGCATAGGGGCAATAAAATTAACATTTTGCCGGCATAGTCCGCCATTTGAAAAATACTATTTGCCAACTTGAGATCAGCGGGAGAGCATTCGTGACCAAACTTTCACCGTCTGGACACTAGAGCATTTCTGAACTACCCATTTAATGCTAGTCAAGTTTGTGCATATTGTGATATATTCTTACTTGAGGGTCATATCACCAGTTAAAAAGTTGTGCAACTATCCTGGAGAAGACAGAAATTGCAGGCAGTGGACGCTCACAATACTTGCTGAGCTACAGGCCATCTTTCTTCCAGAAGGCAGCACTATCTGTGTGATCATAAATACAGTTTGGAGCAACTAGTCTCAGACAGGATATTAAGATAAGTGCCTTACCTGGGCACATGAGAGCTCATTCTCATAAATAAAATAACAATCCACAACATAGATTTCCTGACCTGGGGAGGATGTAGAAAACAGATCTTCAACCAATAGTTAAGTTCCAAGTTCAAGTATTTAAAAAAGACTGTGAGGTGCCCAAGAAAGTGACATTTGGTGATACAAGTCATGAACACTTTTCAACATATTGATTTCTATACTGTAAAATAAAAACTTTTCCTGAGTTGATACTTCCTGTCCAAAACATTGAGGTACAGGAAGAATAAAACCATATATATATATATATATATATATATATATATATATATATATATTTGTATATATCTAATTCTACAACCCGCCTTACTTCTAAGTTAAAGTTCTGTTTTATTTTCATACATAAATTGTTAACCCTAAAATATGTGACTTTTTCTGCTAGCATATTTGTATAAAGCGGTACAAATCCCCTACTAAAGTCATTATCCACCCCATTCTATTAATTAGTGACGATTGTTGCCAAAATGAAACTAACGATAGACAAACCTAGCGAGTAATACGTTTTAGCATTGGAATAACCAAGGCTATCTCTTTTTTCAAAAACTGCAAACGATCGACGCAGATGCGAAGGTATAAACACAAAGCGTTGAAGACATTTTCGCAAAAACACACACACACTCCAGCCCGCGTTTCCTGCCTCTAGTTTTTTTTCTGACGAAATCCGAAAAAGCGTTGAAAACCAAGTCTTATTAACGCAGTGCTTGGTCTTCAAAGGACAGAGACGGGACAAGGGGGAGAAAAGCAAAAAAATTATCTCGCCTACTTGTAAATTTGAAATTGACCCTATGGGGCAGGGCTGCTAGTGGCAAAAGTGAATTTTAGGAAATGGCTTTCTGTATAAACTACAACTAAGATCTTGAAAGATAGAATAAATATTATTGAATATAATATCCTTCATATTCCTTTATAATAGTTAGATGAACCTTAGAAGACTTATTTCATTAATATGGTGGTACAGTACAAGAAAACCATAAATAACGAGAAAAATATAAAGATGCCAATAATGATAAAGAAGTACATAAAACTTATTTAGAAATGTAGAGGATAATGGTCTGAGTAAGAATTACTTTATATCTTTAAAATCGCTCTATAAATAACAAAGATATGATAGAATATAAAAATTGTGACAGACTGAAAGACGCATAAATAACTCAGTTTTGAAAATCTTCGCCCAAGTCAAATATTTTTGACTTGATTTGATTGGCCACCCCACTGGTTAGGAAAAGGGGAGGTAAAGGCTGCAGATTTGCCAGCCAACGCGAACATATTACTATCTAGTGAGAGTAAAAGCAGACTCGCAGACGTATTGATAAACACCCACAAAATGTTTGGGATTTTCAAAAAAGAGTCAAATATTTGACGCGTTGTTCCATTGGCTGGCAGAATTGATAATAGCAAAAGAATACAAGGGCAGGGGCCATTTGAAAATAAAATTATGACACAGTAAAGATGAGAGCAGACGTGAAGCTTCTGAAAAGAAATTCTTTACAGTCTGGACGAAGGCAGATTTGAAGTGTGCCATTATTTGCCAGTCATCTTTTACTTGTGTAAATAAATTCATTGAATTGCGGTAAGAGAAATGTTTTATTAATATTATTATTATTGTGTAGAGGCTAACCCAGAGCGGGGCCAATACAAATTTTGTGTTGTGCGACTTAGCCATTTTGGAAGCTTATGACATCCTAGGGAGCAATACATGCCTGAAGCAGATTATAAAGACATGGAAGGAAATTGTATTTGAATAATTAACTATTGTCATAATTAAATATTATTATAATAAGACCAGGAACTACTAGCAGTCTTATGCAGGCCTCAGTGTTCAATGAACACCTGAAAACATGCCTAGGATGCTTACAAAAATAAAATATAAGAAGATGGTATACTCCATCTGTGTGTGTATGGACGCAAATTAAGGTTTAAATACCAGTGGCGTAGCAGCCATGTGGAAGCAGAATGTAATCAAAGTGTAAGGTGAAGTCAAATAAATTCGGGGATTGTGCACTTGGTTGCACACGAGGCTGACCCCATATTGTTAAATGTGGTTAGTTGTGGAAATTATAAGCCAGCATATAAAAGGGCGGGGATGTCCTTTTGTTGCAGCGTTTTATTGCCTGTTACAAGTTGTAACAGGAGAACTACTTAGATTTTATCTGAGGAAAGTGAAGGCCTCAGCAGAGCTGTTACTGCACGTGTTAGCCCGAGAAAGACTTCTGGGCTGACTTGGTCATAATTTCCAGTATTCTACAGCTGAACTCAAAGAAAAGGTGAACGTATCTTAAGGGCATCCTGTCAACTCATCAACGTGCAATGTTTTCCAAAAAATCTTTATCCACATTTTAGCGGGAATGGTGTAAACCACAGCCCCGCACACGACTGACTTTCACCAATTAGACAGTACTATACTATTATGTGAATACATCACCAAAGACAGTTCCTATTATTTGATCTGGACAGAAAATTCTCTTTATTTATTTTGTATATGTAAACTACATTTTCTTTATTTAAATATTCCTGTCCCAAAAGAATTGAGGGACAGGAAAATAAAATTGTAAATTAAGTTGATAACTAAAAATACTGTCTTACTTAAATTCATTTTATTGAGTTACAGTTGTGTTCAAGTTTATTATCACAACACTATACATCCATTACCCTAGACACGTAGCCATATAACATAATAAAATAAAAATAATTCGCAGAGTGAGATCGCAGGGTGGTAGCAGTTAGGTACCCTGAGAACATCATCATCATCAACTATTAGACTCAGGGACCTACATAGCTGACCTCACTCTGTAGACAATTAATAATTAACATAGTAACATCAAAACCCACCACACTTACCACAGGTTCAAACGAAAGTCATTGATTATCCTAAATCAGCAAAAGATGCTCGCTGAAGTCCCGACATGACAAGAAGTGAGGGAAGGGAGTGTAAACAATGAATCGACAATACCAAATACTGTCAAAAGTGGAAAAAACTAAAGTAAAGAGCACATAATTAATTATAGGATGACACATGTAAATGGAGTTGGACGATCTGGATTTTGCTGATGACTTGGCTCTTCTGTCCCATAACCGTAATCAGATGCAGGACAAATTGAAAACACTCGATGCGAGGTCACAGCAATTGGGTCTGAAAATACACAGGGAAAAGACAAAGATAATGAGAATAAATGCAGGTAATGAAAACAGGGTTGAACTTGAAGAAGCACCAATACAAGATGTAGAATCGTACACATATCTTGGCAGCAATATAGACAAAGTTGTGGGGGGGGGGGGGCAGACAGTGATATCAACATAAGAATACAAAAAAGCAAGAGGAGCTTTCATTGCATTGGGAAATATATGGAGATCAAGAGAAATCGGATCCAACACGAAAATAAGAATCTTCAACTCAAATGTGAAGTCAGTCCTATTGTATGGCTCTGAGCCATGGAGAACAACAATGACAACAACCAAAAAGCTACAGACTGTCATAAATGAGTGCTTGCGTAGAATAGAGGGATTAAAATGGTATGACAAGGTTACCAACGTGGAACTGATGACAAGAACTAGACAATTGCCAGTGGAACAAGAGATGAGAAGAAGACGATGGCGATGGATAGGACACACACTGAGGAAACCTGTAGATAGCATTACAAGGCAGTCCTTTTTCTGGAACCCCCAGGGCAAGAGAGGCAGAGGTAGACCAAGAAGCACATGGAGAAGAGAGCAGGAAACAGAGATGAAAATGATAAGGAGAACGTGGAAGTAACTTGAGATGATGGCACGTGACAGGAGGACTTGGCATGTGTTTGTTGAAGGCCTATGCTCCTTTGGGAGTGGACGGTTATGAATGAATGATATGTAAATGGGACGTTCGAAGTTATTTTGTCACATAAATAAGAGAAAGTACCTTAACCATTACTGTAAGTTCTTATTACTACCAGCTTCAGTGCCGGATTACGAATTAAGCACGCTAAACACTTGCGTATAACAATAGGCTACAAGGGCACCAACAGAAAAGAAAAGACAGAAAGAAAAATTCAGTTTCATTATTGATGAAAAAAATTTAATGAATGAAAGAAATAACAAATCCAAATTATATATTGATAACACAATTGAATGAATTATATGTGATAGCTACGAGAAGCATGAGAAGGAAATGTCGAAATTATCCTCTTTGCACACAGTCTACCTCAGGAAAATTCTTCGAATCTTTTGCCGAATACCATCACCAATCAAGAACTGCTTACTCGCCCCAACCAAGAGGACATGCACACCATCATAGCTGGCAGACGCTGGAGTTGGCCACGTCGTCAGAAGAGACGCTCATGCCATAACAAGAACAGCTATGTTATGGACCTCCAACGGAAAGCGGCCGACAAAAAACAACTTGACGGAGAACTGTGGAGGCCAAGATGCAAAGAATGAACCAGAATGTGGGCACTGCACGAAGGATGGCCGTCGACCGAGGAAAGTGGAAGCAGTTTGTTGCTGCCCTACAATACGCCACCAGGCGTGATGGCCACAGACTGCTTTGACAGTCGGCGGCTAAGTATCAAAGAAGAAGCAGAGACGGTCTGCATGTTTGAGTGCTTTGAATTGTTATGACCGTGAGACTAATATTTCCACTTTTTATCTGTTCATTGTCCAGTCTAGGGTGTCTGTATTGTAGTACAATAATGCTTTCTGAGGGAATGTAAAATATGGGAATTTTACTACTAACAAATATTTTAAATTTGTTACTTTGTTTTTTAGATTCTTCTGCGGGACCCAAAGACGCAGCAATAGAGAATGCAGTCAACGACCCATAGCTTGATTGCTTGCGTCAAGGTCAGCGAACCAGAGCTGACCAAGACCCTACTCCACCTCGTCGTGGTGGTCCTGGAAACAGGCTGCATCACTGCAGTCTGGCTGAGAGAGTAGGGATCGAAGAGGGAAGGCAAACCCGGTCCCGAAAAATGCCGTGCTGAAGTCGGATGTGCCGGCCGAAAGGCGCAGATATTGCAGTTCCGCTATAAACAGACACAACGCAACCAACGTCCCTTTCAGGACGAACGAGGAAGAAAAAGAAGAAGATTCTTCTGCCTAATTATGGATTTCGCAGTCCAAAATTTAAAAAATAAGCTACTTTAAAGCAGTCATTCAATATGATTATTATTTGATTTCAAATAATAAAAACGTAATTTCTGTCTTAATAATATTTTTCAGTTTCAAATTTTTAGGGGAAATGGGGGAGGGGCACCATAATATTTTCAGTGCTTAGGACCCTGGAATGGCATTAATCAGGAACTGACCAGCTTAATCACATTTCGTATTTATGGTTGATAATCTGCTCCAGGTAAAGTCATAGTAATATCAGTGTTACCTTTAACACAAACACGTAATCTCTCCCCCTGCCCCTCCCCCCGCCCTTCTTCCCCCAGTGTTGGTCTCTTCTCTTGTGAGGATAACTTGTCACAGAAGCTTTAAGTGCTCTTCACCAAGATCTCAGAGACTTTTCCACCACACACGCACTGAGCTTGTCGTCTTTGGGAGACCCAGTAGTAATGACTGAGCTTTCTTTGGAAAGTAGATTAGACGGGAATGTATGTAGATGTTGTTCTAAGGAAAGGTGACGCCATTACCGACTTATAGAATTTCACTGGGAAAAGGTGACGAGTATAAAATAGATTTTACACAGGATTTTCTAGACGAGAAATGTATATCCCGTACTGATTGTTTAAGTGAAACGAAAAATGTTTTAAAAATCCCGCAAACTCTTTTGGAAAACACGGAAAATGTGTGCATTGCTAAATTAAACACCCGTTTAAAGAGCAAGTAGGTCTAGCAATTTCGCCGTGGGGCATTGCTACGGTTTATATGTGACGCATACAAATACGACAGTCGATCTTTTAGAGTACATCGTGCTATGTGTAGTAAGATCCCTGATACCCCGATCAAATAGATAAAATATTACTGCTTATAAAGTCAAATACTATAGAGATAAAATAGGGAGTTGTGTTCAACATCGTCACCATCGCCCGCAGTCGCGCAGGTTTTGAGAAAACCTTAACGCAAAGTGAATGATACCATCTCTCAATATTACAAGCTTTTTCATACTCCGTCCTTGAAATTAACTATAACAGTTTGACAGCCTAGTGATAAAACTCAATTGAAGTTTTTTTAGTGAAGAAGGTGAAGCGTGTTTTGGGACAGTCACTCACAGTAGCGTACACACCAAGTCATGGAATGGTGTAACGTCTGATGATATTTTAACCATGGTTTATTACAATTATAACATCACGTAGATCTAGACGAATACAGTTACATCGAAACATGAATCTTCATAATGCAGTTAACATACGGCCCATACACATCCTGGCCTACAAAATCTCTATACTTCACATCAGTGCACAAATACTGCATTTACGGCAGATATATAATAATCAAGGCCTACAAAATCTCTATACTTCACATCAGTGCACAAATACTGCATCTACGGCAGATATATAATAATCAAGGCCTACAAAATCTCTATACTTCACATCAGTGCACAAATACTGCATCTACGGCAGATATATAATAATCAAGGCCTACAAAATCTCTATAGCCCTGCGCAGGCATACATTATCCAAAAAACCACCTTAGGGCTGACCACCTCAGTCAAAAACCCTGCACACACTGAACCCACGGGAACACACCCCGTTCACACAGTCACGAGAATCTACTGTTCTCTTAACACTGCTCTCAAAAATCCCTGCGGACACTAGCCGCGAGAGCTATTCACACATCACTTAAAACCAGTACAGAAACAGTTCATTATGACCAGAGTTCACCTGCTATCTGACATACTGTCTTCCACGAAACTAAGAGGAGATATCTTTAAACAAATCCATACCAATCTGTAAGCAAGTACTCTAACCCAAAATTAACTCTACTCAACACGTATTTCCCAAGATCATTTCCCTTTCATCACATCTGCACTTATCAGTTTGCCGCACTCCCAGGGAAAAAAAATGATTATATCATTTTTTTTTTTTTGTTGAAAATTAACTCCCAAAAATTTAACGGTCAATGAAGTTATATCAGATACCTCTTAAATTAATTCCCCAAAAATTTTTTAAAAAATTAATGAAGTTCTATCAATTACCTACAAAAATATACCTATGACAAGAGAACATAGCACATCTACAAAAATATCATCAATAAATGTAAGATAACGACTAAATCATCCAACATAATCATTCAAACATACCAAAATAAAAATTAATCTAATACAAAACCCAAGTTAAGTATACATAGTACAAACTAAACAAAAAATAAATTATCATACGAGAAAAGACAAAATATGAAATGGGAATATGATAAAAATCAAATAGAATCATAAGATGACAATGAAGACAACAATTCCATACATGTAAAACAAATAGAATTATAAGAACCAATTACATTATCTAAAGTTATATAATTAACTTAACACTACAAAGAATGAAAGTATAAATAGCGTAACACGAAAAAAAAAAGTATACAAGAAGTATGAATTACATCAAAGATGAAACACGGAAGCATAAACAAAATATCAGACAATATTGAAAAGACAACAGACAAGATGTAAAGAAATGACGAATAGTCAACAAAGAGAGATGAAAGTAAAGATGCAAATGTAAAGAAAGTTGGTAACAACACCTAACAATAACTATCTAAATGTAACAACGTATTGTAAAATACAAAAATGCTAAAGTATATTTATATACTAACACAAAAAAGAAAGCTTAAGACAAGCACAGCATAATAAGTAATTTAACTAAGTTATAAACTTATACATAACCAAAAATAAATTACATCAAATATCACCCAAACAAAAAATTATTAACGATAACACAAGTTCCGCATTGACGCATAGTCAAGCGCTAACAACCAAAAAATACATCCAAACATCACAACATTTTCAAAGAATTAATGTCACTACATAATAGTAACCCTAACATACAATCTAGCGCTGGCGCAGAAAAAAAATAAATATCACAATGTTCAAAACACATTTTCCAAAAATTTACAATACAAAAAATGTTTCTTATCGTTAGGTTAAATAAAAATAGTATTTTTATTTCTAAGTAATATGTAGCTATAATTAATAACTAACAATTAAATTAGCTGAGTAACATAAAAATAATCTTATCTTTAAACAGACACACATCAAAACGTGTAAGTTTTTTTTCTTCTTTTTAAAAAAAAAATACATCAAAGAAACGTCACATTGGGTAATAAAATGTTAACTACAAACAAAGTTATAAATATATATAAGTGTAATATTATTTATCTTAACTATGTATTATAATCAGATATTTAAATTCTTTAAATGAACAAGAGTATCAGCCGTCGCTGTTAATTCTACCCACTTAATTTAATAGGAAATTTAAGTTAATTCTAGCTGACAAAAAAATCGAATCGTTTAAATTATCAAATGTCATAATTTAGAAAAAATGAAAACCAAGTTTCAGAATACGTCCTTAACTTCAACGCAAAATCATTAATAATACATACAAGTTATGTTTAAAATTACCTTTCACTAAACAATTAATTCAAATAATCTGTATATAAATATGTTAATTAAACATGGTATCAAACCCATGATGAAAAACAAAACCAAAATTTTAAGTAGTGCATAAAAACACTCAGGACTATCTACAGAAATGACTATTACATTGTCTCAGTAAATAAGTTTGAGCATAGAAATTATTTAATGCATAATTAAAATACAGTCACATATGTAACAACCAAAACACTATGGCAATCAAATGTTACAAAGATTACATAATATTTCATTAACAACATATAAAGTTCTATACTAAAGAATACAATAACATTCAGTGTTTGTAAACAGAACAAAAAATAAACAGGACCTTTGAAAAAAACAAACAAAAAAAAATTCCTTCGAGGTCTTGCGAACATCTCATCAACACGCAAGGTGACATCATGACACGGTGGGTTAACGTACTGGCTAGGCTCGCTTGAATGGTTAAATGGTACACAGTGATCTACATCTCTCCCAGGTAATGTAAAATTAGAATGGTGATTCCCCTCGCAAAGTCGCTCGCTGTGAGACAATACAAATGAAAATATCTATTTTAATCCATGGTAAGATTATGAGTGAACACGGAAAAGTTCACTTTACAATTACCCGAACTCCGTGGTGTAAGGTTGTGGCCCTCCTGCGATGTCAACAACTCTCGTCACATAGCAGACAAACATAGACGTCTCAGGGACAACCTGACCTATAATTCACAGCTGTCAGTGCGGTATGCTGAAAAAAAATTTACTACCTTCACAAGACCGAGATGATCTCTCAAATCTATCAGCATGACAAGCAAAAGCATTTAAGAACCTATTACCGTTCCTATTACTCTGATTGCTAATAATCTTGCTCTTATGTGGAGCACAGTTAACCTGGTTGCGATCTGTATAATTTCTTTTGAGAGCATTGTTATTTGCTCTATTAACACCGTTGTACTGATTTAAATCCCAGTTACAATAGTTATTCTTAATACTTCTTCCCAGATAACAATGTCCATCAGATAGAACTGGCTTTTTAGCAGAAAAATTATTACTAGACTGATGAACTTTCATATAATTACTTCTGCTATAGTTTTCTAAACTTTTAGAATCACAATGTTGAGATCTGTCACATTTTTTTCTTGTTTTTGGGAGAAGAAACGTTACCGTAGGATGAACTCCCTTGGTACTTTATAACCTTAGGGTTATGTCTCCTATCAAAATTATTTTTTTCTTTGCTTGTGGCAATGTGTTTAAAAAATGAGTCACACTGCCTTGACTGGGTATGACTAGAAGGTTTGACAATCTCTTTATTTTTTTTCACAACATTTGTTTCCTTCATGGAACAAGCAGTAGTATGTTTGTTACTTGTAACCAATTTATCAGATCTGTCAATAAATACGCTGTTGGTTTTTAACACACTGACTTGAGATTTAGCACTGTTTCTTTCCTTATCTACAGGACTGCTTATTACTGTGGAATTCTCTTTGTTGGACTGTCGCCAAGAAACAATATTATTGGAATCATCTGTATTGCGTGAGAAGTTATATCTCCCACGGAAAGATCTATGTCCACCATTCTTGACCGTAGAATCCGCAAAAAGTGTAGAAGGCTGGCTTTTTGCTTTAGTGCTCTGATGATAAGAAACTTTCTGTCTATCCCTGTCACCATTGACAGAAGACAAAATATTGCTATTCAAGACTACGTCAAGCAACCCATATATTCTTCTTCTTGCTTCTGCAATCTCAATGTCTCTAAGTGCAATCTGTTCACTTAATCTTTTGTTTAAACTATCAGCTTTTAAGACCTTGCAGCTTTCCTCTGCTAGCAAATTTTCAATCTTAATCAATTTGTCTTTCTCCATCATTAATTCTTTCACTCTCTCTTTATCAACCCTCTCAATCTCAATAACATGGCTATCCTTAAGCCTATCAACCTTCTCTAGGGATATAGTATCCTTTTCTTTAATTTGGCGACCACAAATCTCATCGTCACTTAACAGATCAATAAGTGTTTCATTACACAACTTCTCATATTTCTTAATCTGAACTTCTAATTTTCCACAAATCTCCGTCTTCTCTTGAACTTTTTGAGTCAGATTTCTAACTTCGCCATTTTTTTTCCCAATCTGAGCTTCCATCTCTTTAATTTTGCCTAATGCCGAGTCTAATTTTGCTCGAACACAAGCAAGCTCAGAATTAGATTTACATAAATCACCTGTAAGTTTAGTTACTTTTTCCTGTAGCTTATTCACTTCAGTAGTACTTTTTAAGCAACTTTCCCTTTGCTCATGTGTACTCTGTTTTATGTCTCCTATTTGCTTCTTCTCTTTTAACTCTTCTTCCTGGTCACTATATATGCCGTCGAGCAATAACGTACGCATACTCTTCAATATGCTATCACGTTTAATACTAATATAATTGTCCAAGAACAGACGAAGGTCCAAAACTAACAACCTCGCTAGATCCTTAGCCATACTCACATGAGGAATTGACTTAAATCTCTCATCAGCAAACTCTCTTAGAGCTCTTGATGCACAAACCAAAAACCTGTCCATAACATGTGACTCAAGCTCTGGGCCTTCTAATCTCTGATAATCTGTCCCCTCTTGAAACAGATACTCTAACACAGGTCTCATATCCTCCGGATCTGTATCAGAATCCATTGTGACTTGTTTACTTAGTCAACCATATATGTCTTAATTAAACTTTCATTATACCAAATCAAGTTTAGATCTCAAATATTGTATCATCAATCCCTGTACATCATCATATTCTATAATTAATCGATATAATTATCGACAACAACAACAATAGTTATCAATAGAATAGGATAGTGCAGATTGAGGCTCGTTGACATGGACAGAAGTGGCAACATTTACACACAACAAAAGCACTTAACTGAAGGTAATCCTGACCCTTTCGCTAACACACTGGATATCACAAAGTTCTAACGTTAAAACACTCCACTGCAGAAAGGTAGAAGGACTAGGCACTCTTGTCTTCAAATCCCTGCCACTGTACAGTATGTCCTCAACAATGCATCAGACGACAGGAACCGATCACAGCAACCCCGCAATCACTTGAGGTATACGTGCAGACGAACTCTCCAAAATACTGCACCTATAGTTGAATCTGTATATGGAAAGACTGGAACAAGCACTGTAACAATTATGGCATCAATGTCGCTATCAGATAACAGCTATTTGATATCGAAACCAACTGATAAAGTTAGTTTAGTTGCTACACACGCCAAGATATGAGGATGGATATGCGCAGTCAGCTGATACCTGTGTACTGTTGAATTAGGCCACGCCCACACAGAGCCAAACATAACACAGTTCAGTGTTCCCACTTGTAATGACTGGTCCAGAATCTGACCTAATTTACTCTCTTATCACGCGAATGTAATGTGGGTGTTACGACCCGTTGATTTGGTCCACCACTGATAATTAAAGGGTTTTTTATCCACTGATAAAACTCTATTGAAGTTTTTTTAGTGAAGAAGGTGAAGCGTGTTTTGGGACAGTCACTCACAGTAGCGTACACACCAAGTCATGGAATGGTGTAACGTCTGATGATATTTTAACCATGGTTTATTACAATTATAACATCACGTAGATCTAGACGAATACAGTTACATCGAAACATGAATCTTCATAATGCAGTTAACATACGGCCCATACACATCCTGGCCTACAAAATCTCTATACTTCACATCAGTGCACAAATACTGCATTTACGGCAGATATATAATAATCAAGGCCTACAAAATCTCTATACTTCACATCAGTGCACAAATACTGCATCTACGGCAGATATATAATAATCAAGGCCTACAAAATCTCTATACTTCACATCAGTGCACAAATACTGCATCTACGGCAGATATATAATAATCAAGGCCTACAAAATCTCTATAGCCCTGCGCAGGCATACATTATCCAAAAAACACCTTAGGGCTGACCACCGCAGTCAAAAACCCTGCACACACTGAACCCACGGGAACACACCCCGTTCACACAGTCACGAGAATCTACTGTTCTCTTAACACTGCTCTCAAAAATCCCTGCGGACACTAGCCGCGAGAGCTATTCACACATCACTTAAAACCAGTACAGAAACAGTTCATTATGACCAGAGTTCACCTGCTATCTGACATACTGTCTTCCACGAAACTAAGAGGAGATATCTTTAAACAAATCCATACCAATCTGTAAGCAAGTACTCTAACCCAAAATTAACTCTACTCAACACGTATTTCCCAAGATCATTTCCCTTTCATCACATCTGCACTTATCACCTAGGCGTGTTCGTTCCAAGAAAGAGTGAGAGACAAACGGAGGAGTGACGGAGGGAGAGAAATTATAAATAGAACGACATGCGACAGTGGTTCTAGGCATCGTTACTGTAACGAAAACGCGTGACTTTGCTACTAGCAGATTTGGAAAAGCGGAGCAAATCCACTACTAACCACTTGCCCCACCCCGTTCATTAGTAGCGCAGTTTGAATGTATAAACACTTAGATAGGGAGACGATTAGTATAAACACACAGACAAGCTCGCATATCCTGTATACAGTGGTGGTATTTTCTGATGAAATCCTAACGCGTTGCTTCGTTTTGAAGCAAGAGAGAGAGAGAGAGAGAAATGTAAGTGGGGGATTTGCATGGAGGCATATTTAAAAAGATAGCTTATGCAGTGTGATACTGAAATTGAGAAGGGGGGAGAAAGGGTGGCCAAAGAAACCTCGATGAATAATAAAATAAAAGCAAGGACAGTTGATAAATAAAATGATAATATTTGTTTATGAGAAGACAATACTACCCATAATGTTATAATATCTTACAGTAAAAACGCTTAGATAATAACAGAAATATTGTAAAGAAAAGACAGAGAGACAGACGCATTGATGTCCTCATTCAACTTTGCCAGTCTGAGGAGAGAGGGAACGTTACATTTTTGAAAGTGCAATTTATTTTTTGAAAAAAAAGAGGATAGTGGGCATAACATAATTCGATTGGCTGTAGTAGAATAGACTAATAGGAGTAATAAAAACGATTTGAAACCAGCGTTAGTTGCCACTCGAAGATTTAAATCTCACAAGTAGTGTTAGCATCAGAAGCAAGGAATACATGACCAGTGCCTTCGCTGTTCTGAATCAGTGGCGATCTAAATGTGACCATTGATCGCCGGTTAACCTACAAATTGTGTATTATTTCATTGATGCGGTAAGTGTGATAAACGAGCGCAAAGGCATTTTTGCTCCATCTTTTCCTACATTTTTCATATTGTATTTTCTCCGACATTTGCTCTTTCATCCCATATTTGCGACCCACATTTGCTATTTCATCGTTGTGATTACTCGCGACCGGTATCTAGAGAACCACATTTGTTCTTTCATCGGGGGAAATAAAGTCCTTTGATTGAGTCCACATGCCTGACATTATCGTTTGAAGCCCACATTGCATCGTGATAAATCTGGTAAAAACACATCTGGTCATCCTAATCAAACATCTGGGCATGCTGTAATTTCTGTGACACCACATTGGACGCCCAGATTGGCCAGGGGAAAACGTCTCATGCTGTAATGGTGTTATCTTTGGTCGGCCGCGGTTCAGACAAGCGTTGGTTTACCACATTGGACGCCCACCTTGGCCAGGTGAACAATAAACAATCAGAGGTCAAACTACACCCACGTTTGGACTGACAGGAGACAAGAGCGATCCTGTGAATGAGTGAAGCCATTCAGGATTGGTTGGTATGGGCGGAGCTAGATGTCGGATCCAGAAACCCATATTGGACTGGCAGAAATATAATCTACTGCGTAGCGTGCAAGAGGAAGGAGTCCAGTTTTTTACATTGTGAGGAAGAGATTAAACCCAAAAACGCATAGCCTAATACACGTGTTTATTCAGAGTGGATGATAATTCAGTTCTGTGATTAATTGTGTTCTTAAAGTATTTTGCGAAGGGAAAAGAAGGTTAGTAGATTTTATACTTATTAATACATTTTCTTATTTTTGTTTATTTTAACCTCACAGCTAAAAGGTGCGAAAGATAAAGTTTCAAATAATTCTTGGCATAACTGATTAATAAAATCAGAAGATTTTCCTAGAAGATGATAGGATGATAGGCGGTAATTAATAGTTCATATTTCACCTTTATCATCATCACAGTCTCCCATGCGCACACACTCTCATGCACAAGATATTTAACCTCAATAGAATTGAACTCAGAGAGAGAGAGATGATTAATGAGCAGTAGTTTAAATGAAAGTCAACCAGTGATGTTAAATGTGAAAAACTTACGAAGACTTTTGTGTGTCTTCAGTTCATCAGAAGTCTGAGTCTACACGCAACGTGTCTGACGTCTAACCAGAAATAAGTTATCAAAAACGGACATTTGGCTAGCAGAATTCGCCATAGGACATCTTTCATTCCTCAATTAAAAAGGAATATTGTCTCACCCACAAGTCAGAAGGTGGACGCAGCATTTTTTCGTCACCATATACTGCTTGCTCACAAGTTCAATACAGAGTTATCACAAGTTCAATACAGAGTCACCATAAATTCAAATCACTCGAAAGATCATTATTATCTGAAGTCAAGCAAAAGAGCTCAAAAGAGGAGTCGCATATTTATAGCAAGTGCAACACCCTCTTAAGCGCATTCTATGAAGCAGACTATATATATATTTTATGAATCACGACTACATATGCAAGGTTATGAGTCTACATATCACTAACATTTCGTGAAAATATCCATTCTGACCAGTACCCTCGGGAGATTAGACAACAGACCTTTTGTTCATATGACAACTATTAACTGTTGATCCACACTACAGAGATATACTCAAACAGTGAAGGAATATACATAGATATCTCGTCAGCGTTCTCCGTACGACAACAGTATTCATCAGAACGTCCTCGGCTTAAAGATACCCCACTCGACATAACGTATAACAACTTGGGACATTTTATGCATACATGTGAATCCTCATATCTAGGAGAAGCATTTAGAGACACATGGACTTTTTAGAGTACTCACCATTTTGGTAACACGTATCATATCACATCATCATTTCACTTTACACCAGTTCATTCTTAATTAATTATTACTTAATTAACTGCAATTTTATTATCTCATCTGTGTGTTTTGTGTGAATCGTCTTTCACCATCATCACTTTCTAACCATTACTAACCCTATATGTGTGGATATTTCATTAATAAACCCAACGATCGTTTGATCATTATCTAGTTTGTTAATGTATCACTCGTGCTGTCGGTGTTACATATTCACCTATAGGAACCTTTCTCTACTCAGATGAGGTTGGGGGCTTTTTCTTTACGGGATCTAAGGGCAGAAGCTAAGGTCGTGGGGAAACAGAACTCTTTCCATAATTAATTAGAAAACACTGTTTAGTGGAAAGCATTCGCATTCCTGTCTTCTTGTCCCTATCTCGAATAGGTCTTTTTTTCTTTCTTAACGAGCCAATTTCTAGAGACCTTATATCTAATATCTCATAGACTATTCCTGGCAAAAGCTACTGTCGTAGTTGCCCCAGTGACTCACCACACGACAATTGGGGGCTCGTCTTGGGATTAGTGAACCCGGACTTAGAAGTGTGATAAATCACATTTTCATCCCTGCCATACAATTGTGAAAATTGCAAAATTGGTTGGCATTTCGAGGGATTATCTCTTAGACTGACTATTACTATAATTTGTCTATTTCATAGGGGAATAATTTATATCTCTAAAGCACGAGTGATACTTTTTAAATTGAGTATCAAACGGACAGAGTAAACACTTTTTGAGAACAGAGGATACTGTAGGGAACTGAAAATTTTTTTTTTTCAGTAACTGCTGGAGAAATTGTTATCATAAATATTTAGTAAATTTTTCATAGAAACTTCGAGATAATCTGTTAATTAATTTTTCAGAATACGCTGAGCGAGTGATTTTTAAGAACTATTTGAACTTGATTACTAATTTAAACCTAGCTAGTTTTAAAGAGATAATTACTTGGGCGAGTCTATTAAATTTGTTTGGAGGTCACTGCCAATTTTTTCCCTTCGCAAACCCGTACTGCATATCATGGCAGATGCTGCAAAAATTAGAACTAGTTTAATGGAGGCAGGGCGTGAATACGGGTTAAGTGGAAAAGACCTGATGAAATATGTAAGCGAGGAGACTGATAAACTCCATGCAAGAGAGATGGAAATGCAGAAACGTACAATGGAGAAAGCCGCAGCAGAAGCAGCGGAGCGGAAAGAAGCAGCAGAAGCAGCGGAGCGGAAAGCCGCAGCAGAAGCAGCGGAGCGGAAAGAAGCAGCAGAAGCAGCGGAGCGTAAAGAGAAAGCCGCAGCAGAGCATGCACTTAACATGAAGCAACTGGAAATCCAGGGACAGACCAATCAGATAGAGCTGGCAAAAAGTGCAGCGGCTTCCAACTTTGATGGAGGGTACTCACCCCGCTCAGATGGTGTGCCTACTTCGCAACCTGCACCACCCAATGTCGTGAACTTTCCGCTGGAACCTTTTTCAGAAAGGAACGATACCATAGACGCCTTTTTAGACCGCTTCGAACGCTTTGCAACAGGGTTTGGGCTTGAAGAACGGAAGTGGAACTTGAAACTTTCCCAGGGCCTAAGAGGAGCCGCCTACGAAGTTTTTAATAAACTTCCGGCCGGAGAGCAAGATGACTACCAGGCATTGAAAAAAGCTCTCTTAATGAGGTACGAGCTTCATTCAGAGGCTTACCGACAAAAATTTCGAGGTTCTAGGAAGGATGCAGGAGAGACTTTCTCACAGTTTGCAGCCCGTATTGAAGACTACTTAGTGAAGTGGTGTACACTGGGAAACTTTGCCGAGAACTATGACGGGTTGAACGAGCTGATTGTGATAAAGCAACTAAAAGAGTCTATGTCGGTGGAAATGCGTAGATTTCTCACTGAAAACGGCGCTGACCGGTTAGAAAATATTCTTACACTGGCAGAGCGATTCCAAAATGCTCTCATGGAGTCTCTAGGAGCCAGAAAGAAGTTTTCGGATCAGGCGCCAAAGCAACCTGCTCGCTCCCAACCAGACCAACAAAGCAAAGGACCACACATCTCGCATAAACAGCACGCAAAACAAGATAACTACAAAGAGCAAAACAAGAAAAATGCTGCGCCACACCAGAGACAGGGAGATAAATGGTGCAAGTACTGTCGCTTGAACAATCACAACACTAATGAGTGCAAGCGCAGACCTCCTCCCCAACATGCTGCCTGTCTGCAGACAAAATCGTCACCCCGGAAGGAGCAGAGGACCGGAAACGTTTCTCATCCTCCTGTCGTCGAATCAGTCCTCGTAAACGGACAATCTGTGGAGTGCCTTTATGACACAGGACTTGCTTTCGATGCGGTGGTCAGGGCATCTCTTGTCACCCCTGACCAGATTACAGAAGAGAGTGTCGACATCCAAGGTCGGACGAAGGATGTTGCACCCATGACACTGCCAATTGCACTTATCAGAGTGGAATCTCGTTATGTGACAGGAGAGATTCGTGCAGCTATAATGGAAGAACTAATCTACTCTTTAATCTTGGGATGTAGATATGTGTTCCTTGCAGAACCTACTCAACCACTAGTCATGGCGGCCGTACAGACTAGAGGACAGTCAAGAAAAGACGCAGAGTAGGAACCTCCTACCAATATCCTCCACGAAGAATTGAAGAGGGCCCAAATGGAAGATTCCTCACTGGCGCCCTGTTTTAAAAAAATACCTAGGACACACAACCCACCTACCAAGGGAGACTTCTTTATGAGCAATGGATTGATGTATCGCCGAGCTGGAAATGAAGGACAGGAACACAACCAATTAGTAGTTCCTGCAACCTATAAGAACCAGGTGCTTGAGATGGGCCACTCTATCCCATTTAGTGGACACATGGGAATGAGCGCCAGGACTCAAAGGATCGCCTGCCACTATTATTGGCCAGGGATCACCGGCGACATTGAACGTTTCGTCAAGTCTTGTCCTCAGTGCCAGAAAGTTGCACCAAAACACTGGACGGCACCCGCGACCCTTGGGGAGATGCCAATCTTGGGCACCCCATTTGAAAGAGTGGCCTTGGATATAATTGGACCTCTGCTGAGAACTAAGAAGAGGAACTCCCATATCCTTACCTTAGTGGACACCTGTTCCATGTGGGGCGAAGCCATAGCCATGCCAGCATGCGACTCAGTGCATGTAGCTGACGCTTTACTGAATATCTTTACTAGATTGGGCTTCCCGCATGAAATTCTCACAGACAACGGGTCACAATTTAGAAGCAAGTTGACAGAGGAGGTGCTTAGAATATTCAAGACTAGGCATATCCATACTTCGCCCTATCACCCCCAAAGTAACGGGCAAGTAGAGCGGTTTAACGGGACGCTCACCTCTATTCTTCGGAAGTTGGCACAGGAGAAGCCAGAAACTTGGGATCAGTATCTTCCTGCCGCATTATTTGCTTATAGGGAAGTACCGCATGCGTCAACTGGAGTTCCTCCGGCCACATTACTCTTCGGAAGACCTATTAAAGGTCCATTAGAAGCATTACTAAGAACATGGACAGATGCCAAGGCAGACGACACTGTCACATCAGCCTTCCAGTACGTCACAGACTTGAAACAACGCCTGAAGACTGGCTGTGAATTAGCCTCAGCGAAAGTACGGGAGGCTAGGCGGAAACATGCCAAATATTACAATCGCAATGCGAAGGACCGAGAACTAGCAGTAGAAGAGAAGGTGCTACTTCTTCTGCCAAGTAGCAGTAATAAATTGCAGATTTTCTGGAGGGGACCCTACAAAGTGGTGGAAAAGATTTCTCGCACCAACTATAAAATCGCCGTGAAAGGAAAGCAGAAAATTTATCACTTAAATCTGCTTAAGAAGTTTTACGAGCAAGCCCCTGCCGAACCAGTGCACCTCATGACTATGGCCATTGCTATGCAAATGGAAGAAGAGCCATTATCATCCGTAGAGTACCCGGTGATACAGGAGGAATCACCTTTAGATGTGAAAATAAGCTCCACCTTAACGGAAGCCCAGCAAGAAAAAGTAAGGAGATTGATGGAAAACCACGCCGATTCTCTGACAGACAAACCGGGCCGGACAAACCTGATGGAGTTTGACATGGAAGTCACGGATCCGACGCCCGTCCGAATGAGAACCTATCATTTAGTTCAAAGCAAAAGCAACAGTAGAAATATATGGAAGGCAATCAATACCTTAGTGAACAAAAGAAATTCGCCAGACTCACAAAAACCCAATACTTCATTTACTTGTACAGATTTCAGCAATCATTTTCAGGCAGACATCCACAATATAAAATCCGCCATACCTTCTTCCCCTTGTGACTTCAGCGAATTATCTGTGTTCTGCGAGAACAAGTGTACTAACACCATTCCATGCGACATTCCTTTTATAACAGTTAACGAGGTTTATAACTATCTTATTGATCTTAAAGATAATAACTCATCGGGACTTGATGGAATCAGTAATCGAATACTGCGTTATGCTGCACCAGCTATTACTGATACACTAACATACATATATAATCAATGTCTCGCAAGGAGTTACTTTCCATCTGCCTTTAAAATCGCTAAAGTATACCCTCTTGTTAAACCTGGTTCATCAGATAATAGCAACCTTGGTAACTATAGGCCCATTTCGCTTATATCATCGCTGTCCAAACCACTGGAAAAACACATACACAAAACAGCAATGGAACACCTAGCTAATAATGACCTGCTTGTTGATAGTCAGTCGGGGTTTAGACCAAAGCATTCATGCGACACAGCCTTAACAAAAATGATAGAGAACTGGCATCTAAACATCAATAACGATAACTTATGTGGAGCACTCTTTGTAGACTTTAAAAAAGCATTCGATATGATTGATCACTCTATTTTAATCAGAAAATTAGAAACAATGAAAGTAAATCTTAAGCTGGTGAAGTTAATTAAATCATTCCTGACAGACAGACAACAAGTGGTGTCTTACAATAATTCTTTGTCCAACCCAACTGTTGTCGATATCGGTGTTCCTCAGGGCTCTATCCTCGGCCCTCTTCTCTTTGCCGTATACATTAATGATCTTCCTCTGTACATCAAACACTCATCCTGTGATCTGTTTGCCGATGACTGTACTGTTTACACTAGTGACAAAAGTTGCGCCACACTAGAACTATCTTTACAAACTGATACACATAATATTATTAAGTGGAGCAACGAGAATCGAATGCAAATAAATATTAGTAAAACGAAATGTATGTTAATATCAACCAGACAAAAACTACAAAACTCGCAGAAAACAACACTTCAGCTCTACATTGGAACATCACTAATTGAAAACGTAAATGAACATAAAACTCTAGGTCTAACTGTTGACCAGCACCTAAGTTGGAACTCACATGTAAGTGCACTCACAAAGCTAACGGCACAAAAAGTTTACCAATTAGCCAAAATCAAACACTTCCTGGATGAGGGGGCAAGGAAAATGTTCTACACATCTCACATACAAACATACCTAGACTATTGTTCCACAATCTGGGATGGTTGTTCCATATCCAACACAAAAAGACTTCATTCACTTCAAAAACGTGCAGTGCGCCTAGTTGCTGATAAACACCAAACACATTGTACAGATTTATATAACTATCTTAAAATATTACCCCTTAGAAAGCGCTTCCTATTTAACAAAGCTAAATTCGCTCACAAAATATTGTCACAGAATGCTCCAACGTATCTGTGGCCTCTTTTAAAATTCAATGAAAAACGTAGTAACCGCTTAAACCAGTTACAGGTACCCAAGCCCAGGCTAAATTTGTTCAAGAAGAGCTTGGCTTACTCAGCTGCTCATCTTTGGAACAATCTTCCACATGATCTTAAAAACATGCACAGTCCCTACTCATATAATCGTAGACTGTTCAAATACATTATGAGTGCCAATTATATGCCGCCCTAAGGGATTATATTTCGAATTATTATCTAATATACTGTATGGAGGGTCTAATGATCTAGTTTTTCATTTTAATATATCTTACTTCTTAATTGTAATCAAATACTGTAAATGTATGCTTTTATACTACTTATAATGTTGCATCGCCATTAAACTAACACCTTAAGTATGGAGAATGTCTGAATAACTAGCAATAAAAGATGAGTAAGAGGAAGGGCAAAATGTAAGACGGGCCTATATGCACGATTCTCATCTATCAGTCAATACCCTTTACCTCCCTAAGGAGCATAGGTCATAAAGCTGGATCTCGTATAGTGGAGGCGTAAACAATTCACTCCCTGTGGCAGTATCTGTTTGGGACTCAAAGCTGCTCACCTGTGGGAACATTTTCCGCATGTGCTGACAACACACTAAGTCCCAGGTCATTCAGCAGCAGATTCCCAAAATGTCACAAGTTCTTATTATATACCACCATAAACTATCTATCTATCTATCTATCTATCTATCTATCTATCTATCTATCTATCTATCTATCTATCTATCTATCTATCTATCTATCTATCTATCTATCTATCTATCTATCTATCTATCTATCTATCTATCTATCTATCTATCTATCTATCTATTTATCTATCTATCTATCTATCTATCTATCTATCTATCTATCTATCTATCTATCTATCTATCTATTTATCTATCTATCTATTAATGTTTATTTTTATTTTTTATTTATTTTATTTTTACATTCATTATTATTATTATTATTCTTTTTT
Organism: Oreohelix idahoensis; assembly: GCA_024509875.1. Taxonomy (NCBI): domain Eukaryota; kingdom Metazoa; phylum Mollusca; class Gastropoda; order Stylommatophora; family Oreohelicidae; genus Oreohelix; species Oreohelix idahoensis. The sequence continues at coordinate 118,033 of JAMPIV010005337.1, forward strand.
AATGTTAAAAACGTACTTTAATTATGATGATTATTGCAAATGTAATATTACTTTTATAATGATAAATGCCTTAATTATGCTTATAGTAAATGTGAGGATGAAAGGATATAGTATATATGATGAGAGAGAGAGGAAGGGCAGAATGTCAGACGGGCCTGCGTGCCCAATTCTAAACCCTTTGAAAATAAAGTTCGTTCGTTCGTTCGTTCGTTCGATTCCGCATGCCAAGGCGACGGCATTAAAGCAAGAAATTGATTACTTACTTAAGGAAGGCATAATTTCGAAGTCGGAGTCCTCTTACAGTGCGGGGGTGGTGCTGTTACGCAAACCCAGTGGAGAACACCGTCTGTGCATCGACTACCGACAGCTGAATGCGTTAACACAGTTCCAGCCAGAACCGTTACCGGACCAGAACCAGCTATTTACTAAGCTGAGCAGGGCTCGCTATTTTTCAAAGATCGACCTCAGTAAAGGGTACTATCAAATACCGGTAAAAGCTGAGGTGAGGAACCTGTTAGCCTTCAGTACTCCAGATGGAAACTTCGAGTTTAATGTGATGCCATTTGGACTGAACAATGCTCCTAGTATCTTCACAAGGATGATGTGAAAGTTATTGGATCCTTTGAATCACCCCGCCATCAGCAATTTTATGGATGATATCCTAGTAGCTACTGAATCGTTTGAAGAACATATATCAGCGCTATCCTTGCTGTTTAACAGACTCAGAGAAGCGGGACTAACCACCCGCCCAACCAAATGTCAAATTGGGTGTGAACAGCTAGAGTTCCTAGGACATACTATATCCCATGGGACCATGTTCCCCGAGACTCAAAACATTGAGAAGCTGAGAAATGCACCGAGACCGTCCACAAAAAGGGATGTCCGGTCATTTGTATCTCTCTGTGGATTCTACCAGAGATATATAAAGGATTTCAATAGCCTCTGTGCGCCGCTTACATCGCTAACCAAGAAAGGAAACCCAGATAAAGTGACATGGTCAGCAGAATGTGAACATGCATGTGCACTCTTAAAAGAGAAACTCACCACAAAACCTATTTTAAGGCTTCCGGATTTAACTAGAAAATTCATCTTGCGCACAGATGCCAGTAACATTGGAATCGGGGCTACATTACTACAGCCAGATGACAGGAGCCCACCAAATCTATTTCCGGTCGCATATGCGAGTCGGAAGTTAAACCGAGCAGAACAAAACTATTCCACAATCGAAAAGGAATGTTTGTCCCTCGTCTGGGGAAGACAAAAATTTCAAGCATACCTGTAGGGAAGGAAATTTACAATCCAGAGTGATCACCAACCTCTGACCTTCCTCGCCAATTCAAAGAATTTGAATGCTAGACTGATGAGGTGGTCGCTTGTTCTACAACCTTACACGTTCCAAGTGGACTATATCCAAGGAAAACATAACGTAGGAGCGGATTTTTTAAGCCGTCATCCTATGAGGCAGGACGGAGAGCACAGACAAGTAGAGGAAAGGGTGGAAACCGGAGAGAAAAACGAAGATGAGGAAAAGGATTAAGGAATCCCGAGCAAGAAGGCTAAGCTCTCCTGAGTACGATTGACATCACACTTGAGGAGGGGCTATTGTGATAAACGAGCGCAAAGGCCTTTTTGCTTCATCTTTTCCTACATTTTTCATATTGTATTTTCTTCGACATTTGCTCTTTCATCCCATATTTGCGACCCACATTTGCTATTTCATCGTTGTGATTACTCGCGACCGGTATCTAGAGAACCACACTTGTTCTTTCATCGGGGGAAATAAAGTCCTTTAATTGAGTCCACATGCCTGACATTATCGTTTGAAGCCCACATTGCATCGTGATAAATCTGGTAAAAACACATCTGGTCATCCTAATCAAACATCTGGGCATGCTGTAATTTCTGTGACACCACATTAGACGCCCAGATTGGCCAGGGGAAAACGTCTCATGCTGTAATGGTGTTATCTTTGGTCGGCCGCGGTTCAGACAAGCGTTGGTTTACCACATTGGACGCCCACCTTGGCCAGGTGAACAATAAACAATCAGAGGTCAAACTACACCCACGTTTGGACTGACAGGAGACAAGAGCGATCCTGTGAATGAGTGAAGCCATTCAGGATTGGTTGGTATGGGCGGAGCTAGATGTCGGATCCAGAAACCCATATTGGACTGGCAGAAATATAATCTACTGCGTAGCGTGCAAGAGGAAGGAGTCCAGTTTTTTACATTGTGAGGAAGAGATTAAACCCAAAAACGCATAGCCTAATACACGTGTTTATTCAGAGTGGATGATAATTCAGTTCTGTGATTAATTGTGTTCTTAAAGGATTTTGCGAAGGGAAAAGAAGGTTAGTAGATTTTGTACTTATTAATACATTTTCTTATTTTTGTTTATTTTAACCTCACAGCTAAAAGGTGCGAAAGATAAAGTTTCAAATAATTCTTGGCATAACTGATTAATAAAATCAGAAGATTTTCCTAGAAGATGATAGGATGATAGGAGGTAATTAATAGTTCATATTTCACTTTTATCATCATCACAGTCTCCCATGCGCACACACTCTCATGCACACGATATTTAACCTCAATAGAATTGAACTCAGAGAGAGAGATGATTAATGAGCAGTAGTTTAAATGAAAGTCAACCAGTGATGTTAAATGTGAAAAACTTACGAAGACATTTGTGTGTCTTCAGTTCATCAGAAGTCTGAGTCTACACGCAACGTGTCTGACGTCTAACCAGAAATAAGTTATCAAAAACGGACATTTGGCTAGCAGAATTCGCCATAGGACATCTTTCATTCCTCAATTAAAAAGGAATATTGTCTCACCCACAAGTCAGAAGGTGGACGCAGCATTTTTCGTCACCATATACTGCTTGCTCACAAGTTCAATACAGAGTTATCACAAGTTCAATACAGAGTCACCATAAATTCAAATCACTCGAAAGATCATTATTATCTGAAGTCAAGCAAAAGAGCTCAACAGAGGAGTCGCATATTTATAGAAAGTGCAACACCCTCTTAAGCGCATTCTATGAAGCAGACTATATATATATTTTATGAATCACGACTACATATGCAAGGTTATGAGTCTACATATCACTAACATTTCGTGAAAATATCCATTCTGACCAGTACCCTCGGGAGATTAGACAACAGACCTTTTGTTCATATGACAACTATTAACTGTTGATCCGCACTACAGAGATATACTCAAACAGTGAAGGAATATACATAGATATCTCGTCAGCGTTCTCCGTACGACAACAGTATTCATCAGAACGTCGTCGGCTTAGAGATACCCCACTCGACATAACGTATAACAACTTGGGACATTTTATGCATACATGTGAATCCTCATATCTAGGAGAAGCATTTAGAGACACATGGACTGTGTAGAGTACTCACCATTTTGGTAACACGTATCATATCACATCATTATTTCACTTTACACCAGTTCATTCTTAATTAACTATTACTTAATTAACTGCAATTTTATTATCTCATCTGTGTGTTTTGTGTGAATCGTCTTTCACCATCATCACGTTCTAACCATTACTAACCCTATATGTGTGGATATTTCATTAATAAACCCAACGATCGTTTGATCATTATCTAGTTTGTTAATGTATCACTCGTGCTGTCGGTGTTACATATTCACCTATAGGAACCTTTCTCTACTCAGATGAGGTTGGGGGCTTTTTCTTTACAGGATTGTTACAAGGGGGGTGGTTTGCTCTGAACAATGTTCCATGTGATATGAATAAAACAATTATAAATTTCTGGCCATTGTTTTTTCATTGATATGTTAGTTTTGTTTGTTCAGTGATAGTGCATCGTGCCTTCGATGGAAGATTAAGCGAATGCGGGGGTGGAAGATTCCGAACAATAATTGAACCTTGGAATACGATTGATTTGATAAGTCATTTCATTGAGTCCGTACATTTAATTCACAGTTGTACACACAAGATGATCATTTCAAATAGGAGTAGAGCATACGTCCATATAAGTCATGCATAAATTAATCAATAACGTAGACTGCTGGTTATGTGTCAATGTCCGTTTAAGGATACAATGCAGTATTGTCGTCAGAACATCACAGCTATATGCACGCGCAGCTAGACATGGCTACCTGCCGACAGTGAGACTGCGAGTCTGAATATTTCATAAGAATTTGACGATTATTCTTCTCCTTCTGAGAATTCTAGTTAAATACTAACCTCCATAATCTCCCTCTCATATAGAGTTCTAGGACTGACCCTGGTCCATCAAAAAATGCATATATAAATGGCTATATCATGCCATTGAAGTGGAAGGTTAGAAAAACGCAGCTATTCAGCTTGGCGGTCAAGTAACAAAGGGTAACGTTTCTTAGTTACCGACTGTGTCCTAAACAACGCTATACACGTCATGATCGATCGTGTATGGAGCGTTCAGTAATTGAAACATCTATCGCAATATATTAAATGCCTTAACCTTTTACAGTTGCACGTCTGATAACCTTTAGCAGACGGCGTTAATATCATATACCGTAACAATTCCCTGTACACCCGGGAAAAAAAAATCGATAGATTTTTTTTCAAGATCTATCCGACTTAACAATTTTTCAAAAAAATTTAACACAATTGTGACATATGGCCGACGATGTTCTGAGTAGAACCGTGTCGCGGTCATGTCAACTAACTATCTGTCATAGTCATCTAACATTAATCATATTATATATCAATATTATACATATTATTATATTAACTACATAAAATGTCCAATGTTAATAGTGAATGATAGAATTAAATTAAAGTAAGGTCTGTCGTATTAGTATGTCATATAGGAATTAATTTGACTAATTAAAATTAAATTAATTAATTAAACTAAGAGTTAAATTATTAAGATTCTAATGTAACACGATGTTATGAGAGAAGAAAAAAACAAAATAAGTGAGAAGAAATAGAAAGACATTCGAATATAAGTTTAACTTAATTGGGTGTGTTAAGTGTTAGTGAATAATAACTATCTAATTTAACTAACTAAATAACGTATAGGTACATTAAAAAAATATTAATCTAATACTTGTGTGAGATTTATTTTCTCTTTTCATAATTTCTTCTTTTTATATTTCGTTCTCTTTTTTTGTTCTTTCATTTCATTTTTTCTCACATTTCATTTATTGATAATAATTCAATTAAGAAGTTAAGTTAACTAATTAATTAGTATAGGATATGATGATCCATCCGTAGTCTTGATCCTGATGAATTCTTTTAGGCAAAAATGTTCAAACGTTTACGTTGGAAAGAAATGTCATTTATCCCAGCATCCAAGAATTAAGTGCACATAGGATAATAAGTTCGACTTGTCTTCAGATATTGTTCTATGATTGTTCAACGAATATTCATATATCGTGTATGGACGTTAGACGAAGTTTGAATGTCAATATGTATACCTTGATTGTCTTTAGTTCCATTCTGTGATGCATATAGTGTTTATAAAGTTTAAATTGAAGGCAAAGTTAGTTCCCTTATAGTTGATACTTCGTTCAATCCAATGTAGTGCTGATTGACGTAGTTTAAGAGTGTCAATGTTGATTATTCGTCGTCAATAGGATTACGTGATAACGCATCAGCCACAATATTTTCAGTGCCAGGAATATGTTCAATGGAGAATTCAAATGGCTGTAGGATGATTGCATATCTGGCGAGTTTTTGGCTTTTATGATTAGATCGACGCAAGGATGCTACCGCACGTTGGTCCGTCTGTATGGTGAAGGGAGCACCGAGCAGGAACTTTTCAAGCTTAGTTATTGCCCATATCACAGATAAAAGTTCCTTGTCGACTGTCGAATACTTTGTTTCTGCCGGCTTCAGCTTTCTTGATATATATAAGGTAGGGTGTAGAATGCCATCATGGTTCTGGAGCAGGCATGCACCAATTCCGTAGTTACTAGCATCTGTTCGTAAGAAAAATCTTTTGGAAGCATCGGGAAGTCTTAAAATTGGTTCATGCGAGAACAAATTTATAATTTTGTTGAAAGTTTCATTGCATGTACCAGTCCATGTCACCTTCACCGGCATGTCTTTTTTTAACAATGAAGACAATACAGCCGTGATGGATGACAATTTGGGTATGAATCTACTGTAATATTGAACAAGTCCTAACAAACTCCTGACCTGTTTCTTCGTCTGAGGAACTGCTATGTTTAGAATTTTGGAGACTGTACTAGGTAACGTTCGGATATATCCCGATCCAATGATATGTCCCAAAAAGGTTATCTCATTACACGCAATTTGCACCTTTGTAGGTTTAGCAGTTAGATGATAATTCCTTAGAGTGTCAAAAACATATCTAAGTCCCGAAACATGTTCCTCAAACGACGAACTAAACAAGCATATGTCGTCAATATATGTAATAACGTCTGGTCTACCTGATAAAATTTGTCGCATCAGGCGAATGAAGGTAGCTGGCGCATTAACAAGCCCAAAAGGCATCACATTCCACTGGTATAGACCTTGTGGAGTTGAAAATGCGGTGTAGTACTTAGCCTTTTCGGTCAGTGGTATCTGCCAATAACCTTTAGTTAAGTCTATCTTACTAAATATAGTTGCGTTGGATAGACGTGGCAGTAAGTCGTCGATAAGTGGATGTGGTTCGCTGTCAACTATAGTCTTAGCATTTAATTTTCTATAATCAACACATAGTCTGATGTTATTGTCCTTCTTCCGGACAATCACTAATGGAGAAGAGAATGGCGAATTACTAGTCTCAATGATTCCCAGAGACAACATCTGTTCAAGTTCCTTAGTAGTTTTAGCAAGGAAATGTAAAGGAACAGAATAGGGATGTACACGAATAGGTGTATCATCATTGAGAGTAATGTCATGACTGATAGCCGATGTGCGACCCGGGACGTCGGTCAACACATCTGGATAAGATTGTAATAGGTTAGCAATCTGTAGACGCTGTTGCGGTGTAACCGTTGAAGAGATGGTTACATCCCGCCAAGATTCAGTAGGTTGAACTACTGGTACCGGTAACGGTAACTGTACCTCAGGAAAAGAAGATTCTTCTTCCTGGATGACAGATAAGTTAGAATAATAACAAGTAGATACTGTGTTGTCATCTAGTTCATGAAAAATTGACTGTAAGTGTTCAGGACGTGTATGAAATTGCTTGAGCATGTTAATATGAAATATCTTTTTGTGTCCCTTGATATCTAAGACGTAATCAACGTCCGAAATTTTATCAATGACTTTGTAAAGACCATTCCAAGATATCAATAATTTATTGTTATTGTGAGGAAGTAACACATAAGCCTCGTCGCCTGGGAATAATTGGCGTAATCGTCGAGACCTATTTTGTAGAGATCGAGCCTTAGCTTTTGCAGCCTCAGAAGAAGCTGTTGCCAACTGGCAAGACTCAATAATGTTCTTCCGAAGATTAATCACGTACTCGTAAGATGACTGAGTGTCCTGAGTCATCTCCGCGTCAATTAATAAGTCTTTTATTAGTCCCATAGGACCTCTTGGGGGAGCACCAAAAACTAATTCAAAGGGAGAGAAGCCAGTTTGTTCATGCGGTACCTCCCGATAAGCAAATAGAACAGCTGGGAGTGCTCTGTCCCAGTCATGAGGGTGCTTAGCAGTAACCTTATGTAGTAGTTGTTTAAGTGTACGGTTAAGTCTTTCAACCGCACCATTACTCATCGGATGATAAATACTACTTAAATTTCTATCAATGTTCCAAGTTTTCATGACTTCCTTCATGGTGTCAGATATAAACTGTGACCCATGGTCTGATAAAAGTTTTCTTGGAAACCCTATTCTAGAAAAGATGAGATGTAGTGCATCAGCTACATCTGTGGTAGTGGTGGTCTTTAATGGGATAGCTTCTGGCCATCGTGTGCACAAATCAATGCACGTAAGGACGAATCTATGTCCTCTGGCCGATGGTAGCAATGGACCAATAATATCTATGGCCATCTTGTCAAAAGGTCTTACTGAGATATCGCAAGCCTGAATAGGCGCCGTGTGAAAAGCTCCACGTGCTTTCACTTCTTGGCATGTAGTACAGGAACGTACATACTGCGAAATATCTCTTGACACTCCTGGCCAAAAGAATGAAGACAGTACTCGAGATCGTGTTCGAGTATATCCCATATGTCCAGCACAATGTGAGTCATGTGCATGTTGAAGAATGTACCGTCTAAAAGTATACGGGACCATAACTTGTTGTTTCATTTGTGATTTGTCATTAAAACATCTAATCAATATGTCATTTTTAATAAGAAAACAATGTTTGTTATTATTACCTGAGGATAGATTGTCAACTTTATCAACCAACTTAAAAATTTTTTTTAAAGATTTATCCTCTTTTTGTTTGGTTGCAAATGTTTCCCTGTCAATAGGTGAATTGACTACAAATTCCTCTTGGTTGTCTACATCCATTTTATTATCATCAACTTTCTCCATGAGTTGAGTCTGCGCTCTAGTCGTCACGGCGTTTCCAGTGCATAGGTTGTGTTTCTCCCATTCTATAATCTCATCTGGAGTACAATCTTTACTGCCGTGTATACGACCAACCATCAGATCAGCTATAGGCTTTTTTAGCATACATACTTTTACGTTCCCTGTGAAAAAAGGTGTGTTAACATGAATAATAGCTGTGGGGTAAAACTCAATGGTTCCACCAAATGTCATGCAACGGACATATTCCCCCGTTGCACAGCTAGGATGTACCAGCGACTGTCGTACACCAATCGTTGTGGATCCTGAATCCCGCAGCACTGAGACGACGGATCCATTAACTAATCCCCTGTTAAAAATTAGTAGGCCTGTTCCATCGTTGACTGCAAGACCTACCTGTGGTATAATATGTCCGCAGTTGAGCACTGTTTCTTTCGCCTTCTGAAAAATAAGATTGCATTGCTGGCAACTATTTGCCACATTATAATTAATAGCAAAACATGCAGCAGAAGACTGTGTTGTATTATTGTCAAGTGGGACCTGAGCTATAGGGGTAGTATTATTTGTAACTGCCGCCCCTGTATTATGGTTGTAATGAGATGATCCCCGAGAATGAGATCGATTCCGAGTATAATTGTTAGAATTATCTCGTCGTCCTCTATAGTAACTATTATCTCGATGTCTCGAGCCATGATTATTACCATTCCAGTTACTATTATTATTGGGAGTATGTGATCGATTATAATTAGTGTTATGTTGACTATTGTGGTAGTTTGTTTGAGGTGAATAATTTCTATCTCGTGATCTACCTCTGTTGAACTCATTTTTATTGTTGAAATCATTATTATGTCCCTTCTGAAAGTTAACATTGTGATTTCTTTGGAACCTGCTTCTGTCTACACTGTGATGTCTTTGTTTGTTATTATGATTGTAGGCCATATTAGACGCCACAGGTAGAGGTTCTCTTAATGAGGAGTTAGAAATGGTTGCATTCGGATGTGCCGAACAGTAGTTTAAAGAAATTTTTTCTAAATCGTCCATAGTACCTGGTTTACGCTCCTGCAAAAATGCAAAAAATGGCTGGCTAACCGAAGATAATACCTTATCCCGTAGTAGTAAATCAACTAATTTGTCGTATGATTTGTTGACTTCTGCCAGTTCAACCCATCTATTAAATGTATTGCGTATGTTCGCAATGAATCCTGCAAAATCTTTTGGAGATTCAGGTAAAATTCCCCTAAATTTCAACCTACAGTGTTCCTCGTCCAGGTGAAACCTTCGTAAAAGCAAGGACTTAATAGCACCGTAGTTATTTGCTATTGATGGGTCAGCATTTTGAGAAGCCGTCAATGGTTCTCCAACCAAGAATTCATTTAATTTGAGTACCCATGACTCTTCAGGCAAATGGTTAGTTTTGCAAGTCTGTTCAAAACGTGACAGGAACGATGAAAGGTCGTCCACGTTCAAGTTGAAAATGGGTAATTTAAAGTTGTAGAAATGTTTAGTTTGGCTGGATGATGATCCATTTTGTGCGTTATTATTCTGGTTTGCATCAGCACTTTGTGCTTGTAATCTTGCTGTCTCCAATTTAATACGCGCCAATTCCATTTCTTGTTGTAAAATAATTTCCTCTCTTTTCAATTTATTCTCTTTTTCCTGTCTGGCGATTGCTCTTTGTTCTTCTCTTTCACGTTGAGCAATCTCTCTCAATCTATTTTCCTTGTCAATTTGCTTCATCTCACGTTCTGCTTCCTCTTTCTTTAATGCAGCCTTTTGTTCCTCTTCCTCTTTCTTTAATGCAGCCTTTTGTTCCTCTTCCTCTTTCTTTAATGCAGCCTTTTGTTCTGCTTCTTTTCTTTCATATTTTTCCAGTTCTGCCTCAGCAAACTGACGAAGTTCTTGAGATTTATAACCATATTCCCTACCAATTTTAACGAAATGGTCTATAGTAAGCATTTTGACTTTTATCTGTAAGTAATTATTGATAATTACTGATTAAAATAGTCAATAGTAGCTTCAGAGTAATTATTATACTTACTCAACTTAGAAATATTCAATATAAATAATCACAATAGTACTGAACTTAATGTCTAAGTTCAACTAATAGACAATATTTTGTAACAATATTGTATCTAAATAATACTATATCATAAATAATTATGATATCTGTTAACTATTATGTAATTACTTCACACAATTAATCTCAATATCTAATAATGTTGGGTATGATTCTTAGTAATTATCTTGTTCAATGTACTAAGTCACTCTCTTAGTACCAGAAAAGTATATTAAATAATATACAATGGGTCTATTACCTCAAAGGTAGACTATAAGATTATTTTATTTGGTCAATATATATATTATATTATTATGCCCTAGGCATCTCTTATAAATTGTAGTGCTACTTTCTTGGACTATCACTGCATAATTATGCAATGTCCCATATTAACCTTAAATATCAGAAAAAATTAATTAAATTAAATTACAAGTGTATTATTGCATATAATATCATATTATTAATGTATTAGTAATATATATCATGAGGACAAACAAAACAATGATGTAACTAAAGGGTACAAACAATGTTAAGACGCAAACAAGACATTTTCACAATTAAAAATGAATTTATGAACTAAATAAAACAAGCGGAAGTATCATAAACCAAATGAAAGGTCAAGGTCTGACCCGAGGTCAACTTAATATTCAAAGTACACAAAAAAAATGACTGCGAAAAATGATGACATCACAGGACTCATAACGGACGAAAATTTAACAATCATCAAATAAATGATAGTAAGAGGAGACTGGACGAAATAGTTAACGAACATGATACAGAACTGAATAAAATTGTTAACTGAGTACGAATAAAATACACCAGTTATCTACGGAACGGTACAGCTAACACAAATCGTCAAACGGTAGCAGATTTGGACAGACAGTCCAATGGCAAACCTCAATGGGGCTTCCAAAAGTGCGATCGTTTAACTGCCCTAAGAAACGACCGAAATTAATTCAGGCATCGTGAGAGCCACAGAATCTTATTTCGGTTCATCCTCCCTACCTCCCACGAATTAACAACACATTAAGACAACAAAAAGTACATTAAACATAGGTAAAAACATGCCGATGTAGGCAGAGGGCATGGACTTAGTAGCACTGTTTGCAATAACAACAGTTAAACACCTAGACTTATCTTTTCCGTTGCTTAGATCAGTGCTAGAGGTCGTCAACAGCTAGGCCTGTGCCTTTGACTGTCTGCTCCTGATGGGCAGGCAATGGTAGTCCATCTTATGCATCTTGATCAATTTGAAACGAACTAGAGAGGCGTTGAAAATATGTCTTCTTCACTGCGACAATGCAACAGTGACGTCATGTTGCTATTCATGATCACGTGCGTCACGTCAGCTTCGTAATGATCATGTGATCGAAACTTGATCGTAAATATTTCATTCGAAAGTCATGAAAAAATTTTTCGTTTTTGGTTGTTTTTCGTCCCCACACTGGCCACCACTGTTACAAGGGGGGTGGTTTGCTCTGAACAATGTTCCATGTGATATGAATAAAACAATTATAAATTTCTGGCCATTGTTTTTTCATTGATATGTTAGTTTTGTTTGTTCAGTGATAGTGCATCGTGCCTTCGATGGAAGATTAAGCGAATGCGGGGGTGGAAGATTCCGAACAATAATTGAACCTTGGAATACGATTGATTTGATAAGTCATTTCATTGAGTCCGTACATTTAATTCACAGTTGTACACACAAGATGATCATTTCAAATAGGAGTAGAGCATACGTCCATATAAGTCATGCATAAATTAATCAATAACGTAGACTGCTGGTTATGTGTCAATGTCCGTTTAAGGATACAATGCAGTATTGTCGTCAGAACATCACAGCTATATGCACGCGCAGCTAGACATGGCTACCTGCCGACAGTGAGACTGCGAGTCTGAATATTTCATAAGAATTTGACGATTATTCTTCTCCTTCTGAGAATTCTAGTTAAATACTAACCTCCATAATCTCCCTCTCATATAGAGTTCTAGGACTGACCCTGGTCCATCAAAAAATGCATATATAAATGGCTATATCATGCCATTGAAGTGGAAGGTTAGAAAAACGCAGCTATTCAGCTTGGCGGTCAAGTAACAAAGGGTAACGTTTCTTAGTTACCGACTGTGTCCTAAACAACGCTATACACGTCATGATCGATCGTGTATGGAGCGTTCAGTAATTGAAACATCTATCGCAATATATTAAATGCCTTAACCTTTTACAATTGCACGTCTGATAACCTTTAGCAGACGGCGTTAATATCATATACCGTAACAAGGATCTAAGGGCAGAAGCTAAGGTTGTGGGGAAACAGAACTCTTTCCATAATTACCTAGAAAACACTGTCTAGTGGAAAGCATTCGCATTCCTGTCTTCTTGTCCCTATCTCGAATAGGTCTTTTTTTTCTTTCTTAACGAGCCAATTTCTAGAGACCTTATATCTAATATCTCATGGACTTTTCCTGGCAAAAGCTACTGTCGTAGTTGCCCCAGTGACTCACCACACGACAGTAAGATAAACATTCATGTACACCTTATTATTGATATGTATTTGTATTATTGAATGTGTATGCATTATTGATGGGTAGAGGTTACACCAGAAATGCGCCAAACTCAACACTTTGTGTTATGACACAAGTGATATTAGGGAAGATTACCATTTCTGTTAAAAGCCAGGCAGGCTTACTTAAACTTTGGGAGAGAATGAAAAGACATAGTTGGAAATAAAATATGACATTATTATAAGTGGTAGGCCAGCAAACCACTGGCTTCTTCAGCAAGTCACAGTGTTTGCACATGACTTTATATAATTAACTATAATTTCTTCTATGACAAGGAATGTATCAAACGGATGTTTGAAGATTACCTGATGATGAATAGGGCACCAAATCAGATTGGAACGATAGCTATGTATGTAGCAACTCCACTGATCTTGAAACTGTTGATAATGTTTAATTGTTTAGAGATGGAGATAGGTGTATGATGTTCTGAGGAGGCCTTAATCCTCTGATTTCAGGGTTCCATCGTGAAACAATCAGTGAGCCACATACCTAAATATACGTACTCCTGTAGCTGCAAGCTCGAGGCAAAAATTACCTGTTTGCCTTAAATCCAAAGAGTTCTGAAGCAGTGTTCAGACGGTACAGTCGTGAAGAAGGTGGTTGTGAGAAGGACATCACAGGGTTCCCGGAAATAAAGTTAAGCCCAATTGTCCACGGGCGTGTGTTAGTTCATTTAACCATACTCTCCATCATTATTATATCAATCAGTATTCTTGACATGATGATACAAGTCGTTCCTCAGAAGCGTGTCCCTTCATAGGAGTTATTGCTTCATCAGAACACTTCCAGTCAGAAACAATTTAGATTAATAGTAACAGACACAGTTGTTGTTTTAAATTACTTTGCTGTAAATAAATTGCCTTATATTTTGAGTTTTAAACAGTCCTGTATCCCAGCAATTGAGATACAGGAAAATAAAATTGTAAAAAATATTATCATTCAAAATTTACCCAGTGACTTGTTTAATTACTTGTTCATTAAGTTATAGGTGTAGTTGTTGTCATTTTATTAACATTACATTGCATATTACCCTAGACACCTAGCCAGATAACATCCAGACACCATAACATATAATTAGGTTCAAAATATATAGCAGATTGAGGTCGTAGGGTAGTAGCAGACAGGTACCCTGAGAACAACTTCATCAACTATTAGACTCAGGGACTTGCATAGCTGACCTCACATCTGTAGACAATTAATACTTAACCTTTTAACATCTAAACCCACCACATATATTGGGACGCTTGCTCCGGGATTTCAAAATTGTAAAAATAAATAAGTGTGGGGAGTTAGGTGAACTATCACTGCCCATTGTTATTGTGTTAATTAGAGAGATTGTTGGATATTTTGGTTTAGTTTAATAACATTTGGTATTAACAACAAGATGGCAGACTTGGCCAAATTCAGATCTGCTGCTGTGCAGGCTGCGAAGGAAATGGGAATGGAGGGGCAAGGTCTGATTGCATACGTAACAGCAGAGTGTGATAAATTTATTGAACGAGAAGATAGAAGATTAGCAGAGGAAAAAAGAATTTTATTAGAAGATGCTAGGGAAGCTAAGAAATTAGAAGCTGATAGGGAGGCTGAAATAAAAAGGTTGCAGTTGGAGGAGAAGAGATTGGAGGCTGAGGCAAAGAGATTGGAGACAGAAAGGGAAGACAAGAGATTGGAGGCTGAAAAGGAGGAAAAACGATTACAGATGGAGGCTGAAAAAGAGGAAAAACGATTACAGATGGAGGCTGAAAAGGAAGAAAAGAGATTAGAGGCTGAAAGATAAGATAAAAGATTACAAAGGGAACATGAGCTACGTCTAAGGGAGTTAGAGTAGCAAGGCCATGCTCCTGAAAATGGTAACAGCCCATCCACCTCCGACTCTGCTGCAAACCAGGTGGCCTCCAACTCAGCCATGAGTTTTCATTTAGACCTTTTTGTCGAAAAAGATGATGACATAGAGTCATTTTTAAGCAGATTTGAGACACTAGCTACAACGTATGGGTTGGAAAAAGAAATGTGGAGTCTGAAAGTATCCCAGGGGCTTAGGGGAACCTCGTATGAGGTATATTCAAAGTTGAGTAAGGAAAATCAGGAAGACTATGACATTCTAAAACAGGCTCTCCTGATTAGGTATGAAAAGAATAGTGAATTTTACCGAAAAAAATTTAGAAATGCTAGACTACTCACCGGGGAGACTTACCACCAGTTCTCTGCACGCCTAGATACATACTTGGAGAAATGGACTGCTCTGGGGAAAACCCAAGATTTAAAGGAAATGATTATGATGGAGCAGTTGAGAGAGTCCATGGCTCCAGACCTGAGAAAACTTCTCACGGAACAGGATGCTGAGAGACTGGGGGAGATTCTTAATGTGGCTGAACGATATCAGGCAACCCAGTCTGAGATAGCAGGCATGAAGAAGAAGCAATTAGACCATAATAAAGGCCCCCAAACCCAAAATAAATTTGAAAATAAGGACAAATATAACAAAGGTAAACCCAACTATGATAGGCCAAGGTATGACCAACGTGATAGGAACCCGCAATTCAATGAAAGAAAACCTTTCAACCAAGAAAGGAAATGGTGTAAATGGTGTAAGAGGGACAATCATGACACCAAAGACTGTAAAAAGAAACCTCCTCACTTCGCTGCTATGAAAACGGGGAACAAGGGATTAAAGGACAAACCGACTGGACAGCAGGAACCTTATCACCCCCAGTTTGTGAAGATGTTGTATGCAATGGGGCCACCATTAGGTGCCTTTATGATACAGGATTGGATTTTGACTCAGTCGTGAGCTCTCACCTGGTGCACCCAGATCAATACACCACGGAAACAGTGGAGATCCAAGGGGCAACCAAGGAGGTAGCAACCATGACACTTCCCATTGCCAGAATAAGTGTAAAAACTCGCTACGTGGAAGGAGTGATTAGAGCAGCAGTGATAAACGAACCAATCTACCCTCTGATATTGGGGTGTAGGTACGTCTTCTTGGGAAATCCCAAAAGACCTGTGATCATGGCAACAGTACAGACCAGGTCACAGTCAAGGAAGGAGGAAGAAAATCCAATAAATACTCATCAAGAGGAGATGAGGAAGGCACAGGCGGAGGATAGGTCACTCAAGCCGTGTTTCAAGAAATTGCCTGAATGCCATACCCCTCCAAACAAAGGAGACTACTATATGAAGAATAAACTGATCTATAGGAAGGCTGGAACTAGTTCCAATAGTCACGGACAGCTGGTACTTCCCACTTCATATAGGGAGAAAGTGATGGAGTTAGGACATGCGATTCCCTTCAGTGGTCATCTGGGGATCAGCGCCACAGGACAGCGTATAGCTTGTCATTACTTCTGGCCAGGGATAACGGAAGATATAAAAAGATATGTCTAATCCTGTCCAGAATGCCAAAGGGTAGCTCCAAAACATTGGACTGCTCCTGCAACCTTAGGGGAGATGCCCATAGTGGGGACCCCTTTCGAAAGGGTTGCCGTGGATATTGTGGGACCTCTCACACGTACCAAGAGGAGGAACAGTTACATTCTTACTCTGGTGGACATTTGTTCTATGTGGGGAGAGGCGGTAGCCTTGTCATCAATCGACTCGAAGCATGTGGCAGAGGCATTACTCACGATATTCACCTGGTTAGGATTTCCCCACCAAATCTTGACTGATAACGGCTCACAGTTCAAGGGGCACTAACGGAAGAAGTTTTCAGGATATTCCAAGCCAAGCACTTTCACTGTAGTCCGTATCACCCCCAAGGGAACGGCCAGGTAGAAAGGTTCAACGGGACACTCATTTCTATCCTGCGAAAGCTGGCCCATGAAAAACCTGATACGTGGGATCAATACTTACCCGCTGCATTGTTTGCTTATCGGGAAGTTCCACATAATTCGACCGGAATGGCACCGGCCACTCTGCTATTTGGCAGACCAATCAAAGGTCCATTGGAAGCCTTATTGAGGACGTGGACAGATGAGAAGGCAGAAGAGACTGTTACCTCATCATATCAGTATGTGAACGAGCTGACCACTCGTCTCAAAACTGGCTGGAAACTCGCTAATGATAATCTAAGACAAACCAGGAAGAAACATGCTGCATACTATAATAAGAAAGCGAAGGACAGGGAGCTAGCTGTGGGGGAGAAGGTGCTTCTTCTACTACCCGGCAGCAGCAACAAATTACAAATTGGATGGCAAGGTCCATACACGGTTCTAGAAAAGGTGTCTAGAATTAATTATAAGATAGATAAGAAAGGGAAAGCGAAAATCTATCATATGAACCTCCTAAAGAAGTATCTGGATAGACAAAACCAGGAAGGGACACATTTAATGACCTTGGCTATCGCAACGGAGATGAAAAGCAAACCACTCGCCTCTCACGAATACCCCTTAAAACCCTGTGAAACACCTGCACAGTTCAAAGTCAGTAAACACTTGACGAAAAATCAGAGGGAGCGAATTCAAAAGGTTCTGGAAGATCATACGGACGTGTTAACGGACAAACCGGGGCACACCAACTGGTTGGAATATGATATGAAACTATTAGACCCAACACCCATCTGTATGAGAGCCTATTCTAACCCATTCGCAAAAGAAAAAGCTTTGAAAGAGGAGATAGATTACCTGTTAAAGGAAGGGATTATTTCTCACAGTGAATCTCCTTATAGCTCTAGTGTGGTTTTGTTGAGGAAACCATCTGGGGAACATAGACTATGCATAGATTACAGGAAACTGAATGCTGTCACAGGAAGTCAGGTGGATCCATTACCTGATACAAATCAGCTATTTGCCAGGCTGAACAAGGCAAAATATTTTTCTAAGGTGGATCTTAGCAAAGGCTATTATCAGATTCCAATAAAGCCTGAGGTTCGACCTTATCTAGCTTTTAGCACCTCGCAAGGCCATTATGTGTTCAACATGTTGCCGTTTGGGTTGAAAAATGCCCCGAGTGTGTTTCCTAGGATGCTGCGAAAATTGTTGGATCCACTGAAAAATCCATGCATTACGAATTTCATGGAAGATATCCTCATCGCGACTGAAACATTTGAAGAACATGTTAACTCTTTGGATATGCTATTCGATAGACTCAGAGAGGCAAACTTGACTGCTAGACCAACAAAATGTTGTATTGGATGCAAAGAGTTGGAATTCTTGGGACATACGGTACATCAGGGTAGCATGACCCCTGACCCCAAGAACCTGGAGAAATTGCAGAGAGCACCGAGACCACAGACTAAAAAGGATGTGCGATCCTTTGTGTCACTGTGTGGGTTTTACCAAAAGTACATTAAAAATTTTAACTCTATATGTGCTCCTCTGACGGATTTAACTCGTAAGGGACAATCTGATAACATTGAATGGTCGGCACAGTGCGAATTGGCATATAATGAGTTAAAGGAAAAACTCACCAGTAAGCCTATATTGAAATTACCTGATTTGAGTCAGAAATTTGTGGTAAGAACGGACGCAAGTAATGTGGGATTAGGGGCCACATTGTTACAAAGGTCCACTTCACCAGATGGGGAATTGAACCCAGTTGCTTATGCCAGCCGCAAATTAAACAAAGCGGAACAAAACTATTCAACACGTGAAAAAGAATGTCTAGCTTTAGTCTGGGCTATAAAGAAGTTCCAGATCTATCTTTATGGTAGAACATTCGTGGTACAAACAGATCATCAGCCTTTAGTATTTTTGGCACAAGCCAAACATGGAAATGCTCGTTTATTAAGGTGGTCGTTGCTCATCCAACCTTATTCGTTTACTATTGAATACATTCCTGGTTCGCAAAATGTGGGAGCAGATTTCTTGAGTAGGCACCCGTTTGACGAAAATCAGGATATTCAAAAAGCCTAGTGAGCCAATTTGATCTATGTGTATCACGGATTATAAACTTGCTTCAGAAAGCATGTTCTAAAGTGGGGAGATATGTAGTAAGATCCCTGATACCCCGATCAAATAGATAAAATATTACTGCTTATAAAGTCAAATACTATAGAGATAAAATAGGGAGTTGTGTTCAACATCGTCACCATCGCCCGCAGTCGCGCAGGTTTTGAGAAAACCTTAACGCAAAGTGAATGATACCATCTCTCAATATTACAAGCTTTTTCATACTCCGTCCTTGAAATTAACTATAACAGTTTGACAGCCTAGGCGTGTTCGTTCCAAGAAAGAGTGAGAGACAAACGGAGGAGTGACGGAGGGAGAGAAATTAAAAATAGAACGATGTGCGACAGTGGTTCTAGGCATCGCTTACTGTAACGAAAACGCGTGACTTTGCTACTAGAAGATTTAGAAAAGCGGAGCAAATCCACTACTAACGACTTGCCCCACCCCGTTCATTAGTAGCGCAGTTTGAATGTATAAACACTTAGATAGGGAGACGATTAGTATAAACACACAGACAAGCTCGCATTTCCTGTATACAGTGGTGGTATTTTCTGATGAAATCCTAACGCGTTGCTTCGTTTTGAAGCAAGAGAGAGAGAGAGAGAAATGTAAGTGGGGGATATGCATGGAGGCATATTTGAAAAGATAGCTTATGCAGTGTGATACTGAAATTGAGAAGGGTGGAGAAAGGGTGGCCAAAGAAACCTCGATGAATAATAAAATAAAAGCAAGGACAGTTGACAAATAAAATGATAATATTTGTTTATGAGAAGACAATACTACCCATAATGTTATAATATCTTACAGTAAAAACGCTTAGATAATAACAGAAATATTGTAAAGAAAAGACAGAGAGACAGACGCATTGATGTCCTCACTCAACCTTGCCAGTCTGGGGAGAGGAGGAACGTTACATTTTTGAAAGTGTAATTTATTTTTGAAAAAAAGAGGCTAGTGGGCATAACATAATTCGATTGGCTGTAGTAGAATAGACTAATAGGAGTACTAAAAACGATTTGAAACCAGCGTTAGTTGCCACTCGAAGATTTAAATCTCACAAGTAGTGTTAGCATCAGAAGCAAGGAATACATGACCAGTGCCTTCGCTGTTCTGCATCAGTGGCGATCTAAATGTGACCATTGATCGCCGGTTAACCTACAAATTGTGTATTATTTCATTGATGCGGTAAGATAAACATTTATGTACACCTTATTATTGATATGTATTTGTATTATTGAATGTGTATGCATTATTGATAGGTAGAGGCTACATCAGAAAATCGCCAAACTCAACACTTTGTGTTATGACACAAGTGATATTAGGGAAGATTACCATTTCTGTTAAAAGCCAGGCAGGCTTACTTAAACTTTGGGAGAGAATGAAAAGACATAGTTGGAAATAAAATATGACATTATTATAAGTGGTAGGCCAGCAAACCACTGGCCATGTTCAGCAAGTCACAGTGTTTGCACATGACTTTATATAATTAACTATAATTTCTTCTGTGACAAGGAATGTATCAAACGGATGTTTGAAGGTTACCTGATGATGAATAGGGCACCAAATCAGATTGGAACGATAGCTATTTATGTAGCAACTCCACTGATCTTGAAACTGTTGATAATGTTTAATTGTTTAGAGATGGAGATAGGTGTATGATGTTCTGAGGAGGCCTTAATCCTCTGATTTCAGGGTTCCATCGCGAAACAATCAGTGAGCCACATACCTAAATATACGTACTCCTGAAGCTGCAAGCTCGAGGCAAAAATTACCTGTTTGCCTTAAATCCAAAGAGTTCTGAAGCAGTGTTCAGACGGTACAGTCGTGAAGAAGGTGGTTGTGAGAAGGACATCACAGGGTTCCCGGAAATAAAGTTAAGCCCAATATTCCACGGGCGTGTGTTAGTTCATTTAACCATACTCTCCATCATTATTATATCAATCAGTCCCAAGATGCAGCAACAGTGAATGCAGTCAGCGACCCATAGCTGTACTGCTTGCATCAGGACCAGCGAACCAGAGCTGGTCAAGACCGTACTCCACCTCCACGTGGTGGTCCTGGAAACAGTGTGCAGCAGTTCAGTCTGGCTGAGCGAGTGCGGATCGCAACGGGAAAGCAAACCCGGTCCCTAAAAAATGCCGTGCTGAAGTCGGATGTGTCGACCGAAAGGTGCAGATATCACAGCTTAGGCGTAAACAGACACAACGCAACCACCGTCCTTTTCAGGGCGAACGAAGAAGAAGAAGAAGATATCAATCAGTATTCTTGACATGATGATACAAGTAGTTCCTCAGAAGCGTGTCCCTTCATAAGAGTTATTGCTTCATCAGAACACTTCCAGTCAGAAACAATTTAGATTAATAGTAACAGACACAGTTGTTGTTTTAAATTACTTTGCTGTAAATAAATTACCTTATATTTTGAGTTTTAAACAGTCCTGTATCCCAGCAATTGAGATACAGGAAAATAAAATTGTAAAAAATATTATCATTCAAAATTTACCCAGTGACTTGTTTAATTACTTGTTCATTAAGTTATAGGTGTAGTTGTTGTCATTTTATTAACATTACATTGCATATTACCCTAGACACCTAGCCAGATAACATCCAGACACCATAACATATAATTAGGCTCAAAATATATAGCAGATTGAGGTCGTAAGGTGGTAGCAGACAGGTACCCTGAGAACAACTTCATCAACTATTAGACTCAGGGACTTGCATAGCTGACCTCACATCTGTAGACAATTAATACTTAACCTTTTAACATCTAAACCCACCACACTATGTAACGCAAATGATAATGGGCAGTCATTCAGGACAAATCTGATAGGTACAACATGAGGCGGCAAGTGGCAGGTCCACAGTAAACATGGCAAAAGTTTATTCTCATAAAAACTGGCTCTATCAAGTAATAATATATGTGGCATGGAAAAATGTATCAACAATGTAGTTCTTCATAATCAGTCTTCTGTCCATAAATCTCAATCATAGGCATCTTATAATAAGTGGCAATGAAATACAATACAATCCTCTCCTCTCCTTAATTTTGGCCGTTGTGTCTAAAGGTTCGTGTAGTCCACGAGAACCCAAGCAATGCGGCAGAAATATTCATAACAAATCTTAGATGCATCTTTCGAAAAAAATACTTCCTGGATATGGTAACAACTTCTGGGTAAGTTAATATACCATTCTGCATAATATCAACTAAGTGGCGGCCTCCGAAATAACAATGCCACTGAACATCAGAATACAAGTCTCCACAATCTTAGGGAGCTTGAAAAAAAGTAGGTCTACTCCGGACGACTGAAAAATACCAAAGGCCAAGACGGCTGACCGTTAGAATGCAAAAGCGCTTGATATATTACGTCATTAGTGACCGGTGACGTAGCAAGTTATGCGGCGTTCAATATAAGTGAAAAATCGTACACAAAAACTGACTTTACTACAGACAGCTATATCTCCTCAAATCAATAGATATATGCATTGACTATAAGTCATGTTATGTTTGACTACAAACATTCAGTGAAGTTGAAATGGAATAGGAAGAAATGAAATGATCAGAAGATAATTAGTGCCGCCATTAGGACATGCAGCAGAAAGGGCACAACGTAATTATTCTCTCTCCCCCGCCCCCTCCCCCCCCCCTCCCCGTGTAGTTTTAACGGTTTACTTCTTCGTTGTAAACTGCCTTTTAGTGAGGAAAGGTGGCTTGACGAAAATGGAGAACATTATTTCCGATCGACTTTTCTTGATGGGGCCAGGAGAGGAAGCGAAGTCATTCACAAGATATTTAACGTAATCGAATCAGCTTTATGTAAAGGTGAATTTAAAAACGAAACATCATAAAGCAACAGCGTTATGTTTTAAAGAAAATCCAATCCTTGATTCCAAGTCTTTAGTGATTGATTAGTTCATCTTGGTTAGTTTAGTGATTGATTAGTTCATCTTGGTTAGTTTAGTGATTGATTAGTTCATCTTGGTTAGTTTAGTGATCGATTAGTTCATCTTGGTTAGTTTAGTGATTGATTAGTTCATCTTGGTTAATTTAGTGATTGATTAGTTCATCTTGGATAGTTCATCTTGGTTAGTTCATCTTCAATTTCTCTGACGGAGATGTCCTATTGCTTAATCCTGACTTTAATGAATACAAGACTATCAGTGACATTTTCTAGATTGAACTAAAAAACAAGCAGACGTATGGGATAAATAAATCAGAAGTAAATATCCGCTAGCAGACGCCACAGACGCCATGAGCTGATGCGAGCATGCTAGATGGCGGGGATTCAAAATCTCTTGTGGGTTGAGAGTCTCGCGATATTTGATTGAATGTTGTCCAAGTTAATAGAACTTATATCACGTGACCGACGGGCTGTCACACCCCAGGGAATGCCAAGATGACTGGGGTGGTCTACGTTCTAGACTGACTGTAAAGTTTTTTAATACTGCTGCCGAATACTTCATTGTGAGTAGGACATAGGAATCCGTTGTATATCCAGTGTTTTAAAAGAACTATATGCAACGCGAATACATACATATACTAGAGCAGGGGTAGGCAGCCCAGGAGCTGCAAAGTTCTACTTTAAAAACACCGAGCTGTCTAAAGATCTACCTTGATAAAATCATGTTTGTTTTCAGAGTGCTGTATCTGGAATTTGTAAAAAGTCAAGCTTATATGTAACGTTTATATTTGTTGCACGATCTACTTATCTTTGTCGCACGATCTACTTATCTTTGTCGCACGATCTACTTATCTTTGTCGCACTATCTACTTATCTTTGTCGCACGATCTACTTATCTTTGTCGCACGATCTATTTATCTTTGTCGCACGATCTACTTCCTACAATCCCATCATCAGATCTGTGGCGAATCAAAACTAAATATTTTACTGATTGTTCACTTCACTTCAAAGAAAATATCGCTTTTATCGTATACAGTTCATGAATGAAGTGAACTTTAATAAGCTAACTTGCGGGGTTTTTCACTGGGAATGCTGTACTTTACCTTTAAACCTGATTAACACCGCGCTTTTTTTTTTTTTTTTCTCTAACCAGCGGCACTCGAGATTTCTAGCCCTTTTGGCCCAATGACATGTCATTGCGAGGCTGGGGAGACAGTGGACTTTCCTTCTAACCCGGTCAGGAGCTTCGCTCCTTCCCATCCACAAAGGGTTTATCTGCAGGAGCCGTTCAGGTTATTCAGTCAAATCCCGGTCGATGACACTCCTACAAACGACAGCGCCCGGGCTTGAACCTTGAAAACCTGGTCGCTAGTGCAACGTTGTAACCATTACACCAGCGCGGCTCCCAACACCGCGCTTTAAAGTACCGGCGGGAGATGGCCAATCCGAAATCACCTAGGTTAAATATTCTTATTATATATTCTAGAATCTACTAAATTATGCCTTTAGATCTACCGAGTGACAGATTAAATAATTGACTGAAGGATGGAGAGATTGAGTGAGAGAGCAGGTAGCGGAAAGAACATGTTTTAGGAATCCATTTTAATTTTTTTTTCTAAATGCACTAAAACAAAACATAAAAATAAATGTTCTACACATTCAGTGACATAAAAGAATTGTTGATGGTCAAGAAATTGTCATTTCTTTGGCAAAATCCTCCTCCGTACTGCTTCTTCTTCTTCTCTTTACTCTCCTCCTCCTTCTTCGTCTACTTCCCCTCCTCCTCCTCCACCAGCTTCTTCGTCTTCTTCTCTTTCGCCTCCACCTCTTCTTCTACTTTCTTATTCGTCATCTCTTTCTCCTTCTCCTCCTTTTTCTTCTTCTTCTTCGACTTCTATTCTTTCTCCTCCTTTCTGCTCCACCTCCTGCACCTTCGACTTCTTCTGTTTCTCCTCCTCCTTCTTCTTCTTCTCCTCCGTCTTCACTTTCCCTTCTGCTTCTTCGTCTTCTTCTTTTTCTCCTCTTTCTTCTTCTTCATCTTCTTTTTCTTCTCCTTCTTCTTCCTCTCCGTCGTCTTCTTATTCTTTTTCTCCTCCTCCTGCTTCTTCTTCTTCTCGATGAGGCAATACAATGATGAAAAATTACTTGATCTTACAAAAAATGATTAAAAAAGAGACTGAGGGTTACCGAGCATATTCACAACATCCACAAAGAGTAAAATATTAAGACTCCCATGTAACGCCAGAGAGCGCCGTGTTTCTCAGATATACCATCGGCCGTGTTTCTCAGATATACCATCAGCCGTGATTCTCAGATATACCATCAAAGAAACCAGCTTTCTGATGCTTTGAAAAGTCATTTTTATTCAGTCTTCTAAAACGTCCTGCGTCAAAGACGAAAATTGTAGTTACATTTTCTGATAATGGACGCAGCTTATTCGAGGAAGTCATCTAAAAGAATCAAGGCAGAAACAGTCGAATTGAGTTTCACGCAAGACTGTTGGAGGTTCAGAGCTTTCTTGATACCAGAATGATTGAAGCGAAGGCTTCCTGTCTAGCTCTCAGTGTCGGCTATAGGGGTTAAGCCGCCCCGAGCCATCAGGGGTTCAGTCGTCCCCAGTCAGTTATTTATGTCGTGTACCTGGCCCTGCATGTATTTCTCATTCATAACACTTCAACTCCCCAAGGAGAATAGGCTTTAACAAACTTATGCCAAGTCTGCCTGTCCTGTGCCATCAACTCACTGTCATTCTCTGTCTTCCTCATCCTGTCATATCTGATCCAGTTCTCTTCTCCATGTGTTATTCAGTCTCCTTCTATCTCTCTTACCCTGGGGAGTCCAGAACAAGGACTGCCTTGTTATACTATCAACAGCTTTCTTCAGTGCGTGTCGTATCCATCGCTGGTGTTTTCCTGCACAGATATTGATATTGTTTATAAGAAAGGAAAAAATTCCCCATATTATGTTTTGCTCGTTGCAACCTCATATTTAATGAGATAAATAAATAAATAACTATAGTTGAAAATATTAAGTATTTCAGGTTTTTTTGAGGGGCGTAATAACAACTAGTGGAATTGCAAAACGAAAAATTACATTTACGGAAATTCTAATTAAAGAAAGAAGAAGCGGACATTTCTCACCTATGATTGATTCAGTGGGTTAAATGTTTTTTCACAGTTTTGGCACCCCGAGCCAGTGTTCCCATTGGCTCTTACCTGGAGCCGGCCCTGGTAGTTGTAGTAACGTTTGAAAGAAGATAAATAAATAAGTAAATAAATAAATAAAGGTAATTAACAGGTACTCGTTGGACATAAAGAATGACACCAGACAACAGAAAAGAAAGTATAAGTGATAGGCTTACCAGGAATCGAACCTAGGACCAACCAAACGCGCCATCGCCTTGCTGTGACAGTACATCGTGAAAGGACGCTCAGCCAATTTGCACCCCAGCTTTAGATTACGTTTCGTTCCAGGTTCGCTGAAGTAAAAATGTTCTGCATGCCTTTAATTTAGTTGTTTAGCTTTAACAGCGAGTTTGATGAGATAACATGTTGTTTCTGACTTAAGTTTAGTTTTGATACACAGGTAAAAATAATTTGTTTTCGCTTTTTAAAAAATTTAGCCACCTGTCTCGCTGAGGTAAAAATGTTATGTCTAGCTTAAGCTTAGTTTTGACACCTGGCTCACTGAGGTAAAAATGTTGAGTCTGGCTTAAGCTTAGTTTTGACACCTGGCTCACTGAGGTAACAGTGCACTGTTTGACGCTAGCTTAGTCTTCATACCCAGCTCACTGGGGTAAATTTGTTCTGTTTTTCTTTAGCTTACATTTCACACCGGGCTCGCTGAAGTAAGTTTGTTCTGTTTGGATTTAGCTTACATTTTGTACCGGGCTCACTGATTGTAGCAAAGTTAGATTTTGCTGGGGAGGTTATGATGGTATCCTAAAAGAATGAAATCCGTGTATGTATTAACCGTGTGAGGTCAAGCACATGTAGGCCCCTGACTCTATAACTGATGATGATGATGAATTATGTGCAGGGAACCTAATGCTACCTCCTTAGATCTCACACGGTCACTATTTTGGCTCTAGTGTCTGGTGTATGATGTACCTAGTGTCTAGGGGAGAAATGAAATGATGGTACACAACACAAAAACACTTTAAGTTTCTATGAGGAAGTGAATAAAACCTGTGGTTAAGTTTTTCTTTAAATTTGATAATTTTTTTTTTGTACAATTTATTTTGCCTGTCCAGTCATATCGTTTGGACAGGTCTTTGAAAATGAGGACAAGATAGTTTACATAAAAGATTAACTAAAATTGTGTGGACAATCTGCCGAAATAACTACAATGTTAATATATGTCTTTATTGTTGGAATGTTCACAGCTTAAATTTATTCTTCTAAGAGGGAGAGTCACTGTGTATGAGGGGCTGTATTATCATCATACCCCATCACTTCCTGAGTATGATTTGAAATAATAGTGTTTATTTAACACGAAACTGTCAGATGTACCCAGGTCCTTAACATATCACCTGGGGTTTCTTGTTGAAAGATAAGATATTGTGTAGTTGCAGAAATATCGATATCACATTACACGCCCAAGCTCCTGCTGTTATCTCTTGAAAGCATACATGCAATTTCGGAGACTTCTTGGGGTTATCGTCACTCCTCAGGTTTCCTGTCACCAGCTGGCAACAGGAAACAAAACCTCTGCAACAAAAGGACACCCTGGCCTTTTACATCTGATCACTTATTCTTTTATTTAATTTCATACGTGGGTATGGGGTCTGCCTCGCGTGCATTTCAGGTGCACTCATCCCCTAATTTTTCATGACTCCCACCTTGCTGTGACAACCCCTCAGGTCCCTATGGCAGATACGCCACTGTACGTGTACATAGTTTTCCTCAATAATATAATGTGGGGTAACCACATTTCCTTTTATATATTTTTCTCATCTTTTTCTTTTTAAATATAAATGCTTCAGGCATGTTGAACAGTGTTCCTTGAACAC
This sequence comes from Oreohelix idahoensis, assembly GCA_024509875.1. Lineage (NCBI taxonomy): Eukaryota > Metazoa > Mollusca > Gastropoda > Stylommatophora > Oreohelicidae > Oreohelix > Oreohelix idahoensis. Next base: position 145,908 of record JAMPIV010005337.1, read on the forward strand.
GGAGGCTTACTAATATACTCTAATACAATAATATTCAAACCTAATCATGACAACATACATTAGTTAGATACATTTCAACGTGAGGACTCAACAATGTCTGCTCCCGCCTATGCCGGTCCCAAGCCCGGATGAAAAAGGAGGACGGCGGCCTGCATGGAGGCCGTAAGGAGGCAGCCCCTCCACCATGCAAAGGCACAACAGGCCAATCACCTGTTTGTCTTAAACTATGATTACGAGCAATACAAGAGAGAAAACCGGACTGATTCTAAAGGCGACGAACTGGAACGGACTACGGACTACGACTTATGGAACTTGGAACACAAGAAGCATAAATGGGAAGGAAGAGGAGCTGGTGGAAGAGATGAGGAAAGCAAAACTAGAAATCCTGGTGATAAAGTTGATATTTAGTTGGATATAATATATGTTGATAAAGTACACCAGAACACTCCTAGGCGGGAAGACAGGAGTCTATCATCATCAGTTGACAAGATCCCTATGGTGTTGCCTGCCCCACTGTAGTGTATGGAATGTCAACTTGACCTACGCAGTGTTGTGTAGACATGGATGGAGTGTATAATGTGCGAATGATGATAAGGGTTCGTGTTGTTGACAAATGTTCTCTTCTCACACTCATGTATGACCGGAAGTCATCGACACCAACGACTGTGTACCTTTTCTAAAGTTTAATTGGACGTACACACTCGACAGCACAGATAGTGACAAATCACAGGTTGCCATAATACATCATAGTACAGTGGACAAATGGTCTTGCAATGTTTACATGGGCACTCATGTAAGTAATATATGGTATAATGGACTGTCAATAGCCAAGCACTCAGTATCGCCCATACATATAATCATACTGACGTCACTGACTGAGCACGTCAGCTTGTAAACAATATTTCAGATGACTTCTAAACCTAATCTCGTTTAGCAACGATTCTTCAACATAATGTTCAGCACATATTTTTCCATATAATAATATTGAACCGCTAACAATGGGTTCTCATGTGTAGCAGTGATCTCTGGACTGATCAAGCGATAATACGGGCATCCCTTTTCTCTTCTTGAAAGTCCTACATGTTTTGGTTCCAAGATGGCTCCACTCGTGAACTGTCACTCACGTTTGAATACAGATAATGAATCTGTTCTAAAGTTAGTCATTCATACAACATTTCGTTGCTCTGTAGATTTGGTCATGAACAATAGACTGCATTCTACAGAATATATTAGTGCTGCTAGGAATCGAAGTCCGTTTTTCATCGAGTCTAAATATAATTCTCTTATAAACAATATCAAAAACGTATAATAATCGACAATGGTGGCTTCGTGATCGAGAGTTTCATAAGAGTATCTTTGATTTACCCTTGGTAGAGGGAATATGAAAACAAATGCCATTCCTTGGCAAGATGAATAAACACACTGGGTAAAGCATACACGATAGGTTTCATAGACAGACTATTCTACTTTACCTTACAGTGAAAGCTCCTAACTTACTCAAATATCTACAAAACTACCTTTCCTAGACTTCTAACCAACATACTCGTCATTTATTTAGGTGAAAACCTTATCTCACACACTATTCACATTGTCTCACCTGACCTATAGTTCAAAACAACTAACTCTAACTGCTAAAATATTCAAACACTAACTACATGAGATAAAATGTGATTCGCACTCACTACCATCAGCCACACCACACAGGGAATCTGCTACAAGCCTAATATACCCCGGCTCAAAATCGCACATCTTGACTACTTACTTCTCTCAGATTAACATCTTTTTGCTTCCCTTCACAACTAACTACACCCCACTTCTACTTCTCTGTTCCCCCCCCCCCCCCCCCCCCCCCCCCCCCCCCCCCCCCCCCCCCCCCCCCCCACCCCCCCCCCCGCCCGGCCTCCCCCCCCCCCCCTCTCCCCACCCTCTCCACCCCTCCCCCCCCCCCTTCCCCCCCCCCCCCCCCCCCCCCCCCCCCCCACCCCCCCCCCCCCCCCCCCCCCCCCGCCCCCCCCCCACCCCCCCCCCCCCCCCCCCCCCCACCCCCCCCCCCCCCCCCCCGGCCCCCCCCCCCCCCCAACCCCCCCCCCCCCCCCCCCCCCACCCCCCCTCCCTCACCCCCACCCCCCCTCCCCACCCATCTGTCCCCCCTCCCCCCCCCCCCCCACCACCCCCCCATCCTCCCTACCCCAGGTTTAATCCGCCCCCCCTCCCCCACCCCACCATAGACATCCCCCACCCCGCCCCCATCACCCCGCCCCCCCCACCCGTCCCCCCCCCCCTCCCCCCCCACTCCTCTCCCCCCCCCCCATCCCCCCCCCCGCCCCACTCACCCGCCTCCCCACCGCACATCCCCGCCCCATCGCCCCCGACCCCCCCTCGCCTCCCTCCTCCCACTTGCTCCCTTCGCCCGCGCCTCCAAGTTGGCCCACCCCTCCCCCCCCCCTCACCACGCACCCCCGCGACCCCACCTCCCCACCCCCCCCCTCCCCGCTAGCCGCCCACCCCACCCAGCCCACTCCCCCACGCACCACCCCCCCCACACACATCCCTCCACGCCCCGCCCCTCCCCCCCCGCGCCCCCCCCCCCCCCTCCGCCCCCCCGCCCCACCCCCCCACCCCACCCCCCCCCCCCCCCGCCACCCCACACCCCCCCCCGCCCACCCCTCCCGACCCCCGCCCCCCGCCCCTGCCTCCCCCCCCACCGCTCGGCTCCGCCCCCCCGCCCCCCCACCACCCCACCCCCACCGCCCCCCCGCCCCCCCCCCCTCCCCCCCCTCCTCACCCCCCCCCCCCCCCCCCCCCCCCTCCCCCCCCCCCCCCCCCCCCCCCCCCCCCCCACTCCCCCCCCCCCCCCCCCCCCCCCCCCACCCCCCGCCCCCTCCCGCCCCCCCCCCCCCTCCCACCCCGCCTCCCACCCCCCCCCCCCCCCCCCCCCCCCCCCCCCTCCCCCCCCCCACCCCCCTCCCCCCCACCCCCACCCCCCCCGCCCCCCCCCCCCCCTCCCCTCCACCCCGCACCCCCGCCCCCCCTCCCCTCACCCCCCCCTCCCCCCCCCCCACCCCCCCCCCAACCACACGCCCCCCACCCCCTCCCGAACTACCCGCAATCCACCCCCACCCACCCTCCCCCTCCCCCCCCCCATGTCCCCCCCCCCGACCACCCCCCCCCTCCCACCCCGCCCCCACCCCCTCCACCCCGACCCCCCCCCCCCCCCCCCCCCCCCCCCCCACCCCCCCCCCTCCCCCCCCACCCCCCCCCCCCCCCCCCCCCGCTCCTATCCCCCCACACCCCCCGGTCCCCCCCCACCCAACCCTCCCCCCCCCCGCCCCCCCCCCCCCCCCCCATTTTACCACACCCCCCCCCCCCCCCCCCTCCCCCCACCTCCCACCCCCCCTAACCCCCCATCCACCCCCCCCACCCCCCCCCCCCCCCCACCCCCCCTCCCCCCACCCTCCCCCCCCCCGCCTCCCCACCCTGCCGTCCACCCACCCCCCGTCACCCCCTCCCCCTACCCCCCCCCGACCATCCCCCCAATCCCCCGCCCCCCACCCATCACCCCCCCCCCCCCCCCTCCCCACCACCCCCCCTCCCCCCCCCTCACCCCCCCCTACACCCCTACCCCACCCCCCCCCCCCCCCCCCCTTCCCCCCCCCCACCCCCCCCCCCACCCCCCCCCCCCCCCCCACCCCCCCCATCCCTCCCCCCGCCCCCCCCTCCACCACCCCGTCACCCCCTCCCCCCCCCCCGACCCCCCCACTCCCCCCCCCCCACCCCCCAACCACCCACCCCCCCCCCCCCCGGCCTCCCCCCCCCCCCCTCCCCCCCCCCACCCCCCCCCCCCCCCCCCCACCCCCCCGTCCCCCCCCCCCACCCCCCCCCCCCCCCCCCCCGCCCCCTCTCTCCCTCCCCACCTCCCCCCCCCCCCCCCCCCCGCCCCACCCCCCACCGCCCCCCCCCCCCCCCCACCCCCCCCCCCGCCCCCCCGCCACCCTCCCCCCGCCCCCCCCCCCGCCCCCCGCCCCCTCCACCCCCCCCCCCCCCCCCCCCACCCCCCCCCCCCCCACCCCCCACCTTCCCTCCCCCCCCGCCC